>JAJLVP010000001.1:0-234686 GCA_030570435.1 Pichia ethanolica | reverse complement strand
TTTTATTTATAATTAAATTTTCATTTGAAATAGTTGATAATCTATTAGATTTTTGAATTGAAGATAAGTTAGTTAATGAGTTAGAATTTGATAAAGAATTATTTTTTATAGTTGTATAATAAGAAAATTTTAATTGTGTATTATTATTTTTATTTAATAAAGATTGTTTAATATTTTGATTTTTATCATGATTTTGATTATTACTTTTATTTTGAATTAATGAATCTGGAGTATTATTATTTCTTAATTTTAAGGGAGTAGTATTATTTATTGATTTTATACTTGTTGATCTTGGAATTTTAGAATGTAAAGATAGATTTGAAATTGAAGGTATATTTGAATGATTAGGAAATTCATTTGTTGGAGCTAAATTTTCAATATTTAAACTATTTCTATAAGCTAATTTTATTTTATTTTTCTTGTTACATGTTAAATCATAATGATTTTCATTATTATTATTATTATTATTATTATTATTATTATTATTTGGTATTAAAGATAATCTTCTTTGTGGATATATATTAGTTGAATCTTTAATTAAATTAGAATTTTTAGTATTATTAGTATTATTATTTAATAAAGAGTTTAAATTATTGCAAGAATTAATTGGTAATGGTAATCTTGATGAATGTGAATATGATAATAAAGAATTTCGTTTTCTGGAATTTGAGGTATTAATGTTTGAATTAGATATGGGGATTTTTGAAGAAATTTCGTTACTCATATTTATGAATAATTTGATTTAAATTTGAAAAAAATATCTTTTTGTATTACTATTATTAAATCATATTAATTATATATTTAAACATTAAATAATCAAATAAAAAAAGTAAAAAAAAACACCGAAAAGAAAATAAAATAAAAATATTGAAACATGATGAAAAGGTAAACAAAACAATTTCCAAATTTGAAAAGCCGCATTTGCCGATTGAGAAAAAAAAAAGATTTAAATAAGATAATTTATAATTTAATATTAATATAATATATTAAATATTAATATTCATTTATTTGGATAGTTTAATTAATTAGATAAATTGATTAGAAGGATTGAATGAATTGAAAATGGTTGATTTAAATAGAAGTAGCAATTTATTCATTTATAGTTCTTACGGAATGTTTGTTACGGATGTTTAGAAAATAATTTGGATAAATGAATTATATAAGATAGATCCCCCCCCCAATATATTATATGAAGTGGAAACTGTGAGATTTATTTAAAGAGTTGATTACATTAACTTGTTAACTTGTTGATTTGTTTGTCTCTTATTTTGAAAACTGGTTAATAATTTGTTCTTTATTATGTAAAAAGGCATAAAGTGAAATGAAATAAATGAAATAAATGAAATTTGTTTTGTTATCCGCATTTTTTTTATTTTTTTATTTTTTTATTTTACTTCATACTAATTTACTAGTCAAATAATTGTTTCTTCTTTTACATTTAATGTTAAATTATTCAAACAAATTTTACCCCTTAAATCAAAATGACACAAGATGAAAATCAAGTAAATAAAGAAAATCAACAACAAAAATTAGAGACAAATAAGATTTCAACAGATGTTAAATTATTAATTTGTCAATTAGTTTTAGACGCCAAAAATGATAATATAACTTGGAATGATATTTTAATTAAATTAATTAATCATCCAATTATTACATATTTACATAAAGATGAAGGTATAAATATTTTAGATACATTTACAGAAGATCAATTAATTAAATTATTTATTAATATAATTAATGAAACTGTATTAAAATCAGATATAATAACAGATGATAATAATAAGGATAAAAGGCCAAAATTACGAGGAAGAAGACCAAAAGATAATAATATTAATATTAATATTAATATTAAAAATAATAATAATGAACAACTTTTTGATATCAATTCTAATATTATATACAATATTGAATACTTCCAAACTGCTGAAAACCGACAATATGTTTCAGTTTGTTGTTCAAAACTACACAAAGTGGCAATTAACGAAATTAAAGACAAACTAAATGAAAACAGAGACCAATTTGGCAAAATTCTTACGTCGCTTACGTAATCACCTCAATAATAATATAATTATAATATCTTGCCTGTTTTTTTTTTTGTTGCCCTCTTTTTTCTTTTTTTTTTAATTGCCCTTTTTTCAATTTTTTAATTTTTTTTTTTCTATTTTAATGCATTTGAAGATTGTGGTTGATTATACAAGTTATTATCATCATTTAATAATGTCCAGTAATAGTATAGATAAACATTTATCAACAATGGAACATATTCAAAAATTACAGGAATTTTTGAATTCTTCAGAAATTGAAAATTTACAATCAATGTCACAAACTGATAAACTTCAATATATTTTATCTTCAAAAGATTTTATGTCAAATATTGCATCAAGTTTATTTAATCAAAAGAATAATAATTCATTTCCATCTAATTTATCATCTGATAAATTATTGGATTTTAATACAATTATGAATAATATAACAAATATAAATAATTCAATAAATGATATTAATATTAATAATAATAATAATAATAATAATAATAATAATAATAATAATAATAATAATGATAATCAAATGAATCAATTATTAAAATCTTTAGATTCAAATAATATAAAAAAATTAAAAGTTGATGATAATATATCAATTTCATTAGAATCTTCAAATGAATCAAATAATTTAAATATTATTCCTTTAAATGATTTAAATTCTCAAAATAAAAAACAAAAGCAAAGACAAAAGCAAAAGCAAAAACAAAGGCAAATGCAAAATTTAAATCAAATAGATGATAATTCAATATCTTCAGCTGATGAATATATTGAACAAATGATTAAAATAATTAATCATGATAAAAAATTTGATAATTTTTTAGAAGAAGTTACTAAAATTGAAAATATTGATAAATCAAATTTAAATAAAAATATTATTAAAAATAATAATAATCAATTAAATTGTAATGTTACATTAGAATATGATGAAAATGGAAATTTAATTAAAACTGGTAATACGAATGATGATTTAATTAAAAATAAAATTAATTCTCAAATAATTAAAGCTTTAGAATCTTTTAAATTAGATGATGATTTAGAGGATGATATAACTAATGCAATTGCAAAATCTTTTGCAAATAATCAAAATTTATTACCAAATTTAAATATTAATGATAAAAATCTTGAAATTTTTAATGATAATAAAAATAATTTATCATTTGATTCATTTACTGAACAATTAAAACAATATAAAAAACGTTATTTACAACAAATTGAAGATCAATCAAATGCAATTCTTGCAGATTCTATTAATTCAATTAATTCAGCTTTAAATTCTCAATCAAATAATATTAATGAAATTAATAATAATAATAATAATAAAAAAGAAGAAGATAGTAATAATAATATTAATAATAGAATTGAATCAAAAAATATAAACGAATTAGAAAATAATCCTCGAATTAATGAAAATAATATCAATAAAAATAAGAAAAAATTAAATAAATCACAAAATAAAAATATTAATCTTGAATTATATTCAAATCCTTCACCTGAACAAAGAGAAAAATTACAAAAAAGTTGCTTAGAAAGGCTTAGAATTCAAGATCTTCAATTAAATGAAGAGAATTCAAGTAAATCTAAGAAAAAGAAAAATAAAAAGAAGAAAAAAAATTCAAAAATTATTACAAATGATTCAGAACTACATTATTTAACAACAAATTCAGATGCTTGGTTATGTGAATTATGTGAATATAAAATTGTATATGGTGAAGTACCTATATTTTTAACTGAATGGTTACAAAAAAAAGCAAATCATCATAAAAAAATGGAAAGTTATCAAAGATATTTATTAGAACAAAGAAAAAATAATATACATAATCATCATAATGGATGTGATGGTTCTTGTCATTTATCACATAATTTAAATAATCATAATAATAATAATAATAATAATAATAATAATAATAATAATAATAATAATAATAATAATAATAATAATAATAATAATAATAATCAAAACGAAGTAATGGATGAATATGATGAAGATGATGATAACGATAATGATGACGACGACGACGATGGTGATGATGACGATGATGATGATGATGATGATGATGATGATGATGATAATTATCATTGCCATCATCATGTTCATGAAGATCATGAAGATCATGAATGTTCTTGTTGCCATGAATTTGAAGAAGATGATGAAGAGGAGGAGGAGTATGATGATGATAATGATGATGATGATGATGATTATAATAATGATGACTGTGTTAATTATGAAGATGAAGCTAACCATAATTGTAGAAAATCAGATCCTGGTTGCGAATCTCACTGCCATTATCAACATCATCATCACAATCATCACAATCATCACAATCATCACAATCATCACAATCATCACAATCATCACAATCATCACAGTCATCACCACTAACAAATATGAATATTATTTTATTTATATGAACACTAATTTTATAAAATTTACCTCTTTATAGAAAGATAATGATAATGTTTTAATATATATTTATATGATTTAGATACATATTTGTTAACGCCCAACCTCACGATTTATGCTTGCTAGCTCCTCCAAATATAATAATTCATTATTACAAACAGAACTTACATCTTCATCAGCGTTTTCGTCTTTCTCTGGTATTTCTAATTTCAAACTTTTCAAAATTAGTTCATCTGCAGCTTCCGAGTCTAATAATTTCAATTGATCTTTAGGAAAGATCCTTGGAAATATTATTGGCACTAAAACTAATATCAACATTAAAACACCTGGGAATCCAATTGCTCCTTTGGTACAAGTAATACTATATTCTCCAGCAAATGCTAATAATTCAAGAATTAAATAAATTTTAAAGTATTTTGGTTTAACTAAATAATATTCAACAGGAAAATCTGCTGGGATGATATGATCTATTGAATCTTCATTATAAATAATTGGTTTAGAATTATTAGTTTCTCTATTATAAACTTGATTATTATTATCATTATTTTTTTTAAAACTTTGTGATATCTCTTCAGGGTAAGTTTCATTAATTTTGGAATTATTTTTATTATAATCATTAATAACAATTTTCGATAATTTATTTTTCCATTCATTATCAAGGAATAAAAATCTTAACCTTTTCATTACATCAGTATTATCAATTGTTGTTATTGCCATTATCCAAAATAAACCAGCTAAAACAGATTGTGGAATTAATCCTAATACAATTAATAATGGTCTTGTCATCATTCCTAATGTTAGTAAACCTTGAAGAGTATTAGTTAATCTTTGTTCAACGACACTTTTAATTTTATTAATACCAGTTTTTGAATCATGTTCATAAATACATAATGAATAAGTATGTAATGGTGCTTGCGGTATTAAACCATTAGGAGCTGGAATTCCAATTAAACCAGCAATTCCAGTTGTTATACCTAATAAGAAAAAATCATAATGAAATGAAGATGGTTTTTTTAATGGGAATTCAGATGATTGACAAATTAATGATGAAATATTATGATCATAATAAAATAATGCAGTTAATAAAATTGCAAATGGAATTGCTAAGAAAACATTTCCAACTGTAATACCTTCCCAAAATCTAATAAACCAATCTGATTTTCTATTGATAGTATCTGTTGGATGAAATGATTTTGTAATTGGTAATCTTGGAAGATTAACATCATTTAAATATCCACCAAAATGTATAAATCCTGTAAAGAATAAAATACATAATGGGGTACTATAATCTTTTATAAATGTTCTAATATAAGAATGTAAATAATGAGATTTTGATCCAAACAATTGAGCAGAAATACCGAAAATTGCCATTATTAAGGCAACAATAATAGAAGCAAATGCACTTGCAGTGTCAGTTAAATTAAATTGATGAGTTAAGATTTGAATTCCCTTTTGAATATAAACTATATTAATAAAAAATCCGAAAACATCACAAGAAAATTTTGTTACAAATCTCATAAAATTAACTGAATTTGTTATAGCAAGTATAAAATGAAATCCCATTGACCATAAACAAATCCAACACATAAATTGAAAATATGGTATATTTAATGGTTCAATAATTTCATAAACTGTATAATTAAAAATTGAAACCGGACCTGTAACACCAACAATACATAATGGAGAACCTGAAAATACTCCAAAGATTATACCACCCATTGCTGAAGCTAATAAAACTTCATTTACTCCATAAGAGTTATTAGTATGATCAAACATATCTTGTGCAAAGGCAATAGCTGGTAATAAATTTGTAAAAAAAATATAAATGGTTGATGGAATCGTTCTATATGTTAAACCATCTTTAAGATCTGAAATATAATATTTCAAAAGTCTTCTTCTTATATCATTGTATATTCCTCTTCCAAAATACCGAATATGAAATAAAGTATTAGATTTATATTTATCATATTGTTTAACAAACCAATTCTTATCACGTCCGTGCATAAATGTGGCTTTAATTTATCTTTAATTTAAAAATTGGATAAATGGAATTTTAGATTAAAGATAATAATTAGATTAAATTTTTTAATCCGGAATAAAAAAAATCTGATTTTTTATTCAAATCTAATATAGAATTCTCTTAGTTTAAAACGTTTTACTTAGGGATAGGATGTGTATTAAATTGAGTTTTATTATTTGACAATCTGTTTGACATCACTAAAAGTTTTAGTAAGCTTTTTATTTTCCTCGTCTTGTTATATTTTTTTTTTTGCTCTAATTTTCCTTTTTTTTTTTGCTAGAAAGGGAAAGTGAAAATTTTATCAACATGAATTTCTTGCAAAGATAAGTATATCAGTTTATTTTTTTTTCCATTATTTTGTACATATTAGTTAAAGTCTAAGTTCATAATACAGATGTTAAGAAATAATAACCATTTAGTAAAGAATTTATTAAAATTTCAAGCAGTTAGATTTCAATCATCTAATGTTACACATCCTAGAGCACCATTTCCTATTAAAAGGGATAGCTATTCAAATAGAGCTGTGAATTTTGATAGAAATATGCCATCATATGAAAAGAAGAAAGCATGGGAAAGAGATGGAGAAGATAAAGAAACATGGTTTAAAAGAAAGCATGCACATCATCATGTTTTACAAAAGCCAAATCGTGAAGAAGTTGAACGTAGATATAAAGGTATTGAAATGAAAAATAAAAGGGCAAGAATGGAAATGTTACATGAAAGAGAAAGAATAAATGAATATAAACAAGGATTAAAAAATAGAAGATTAAATACACAAATTGATCATATATTTGGTACTAATCCAGTTCTTGCAACACTTAAAGGTAATAAAAGGAATAGATTTGGTAAATTATTTATTTATAATCCAAAAGATACTGATAAAGTTAATGAAATTATTAGTTTAGCAAAAGAGAAAAATATTAATATTGTTGAATCAACAAAGCAAGATTTAAATATTTTAACAGATAATGCAGTTCATAATGGTATTGTACTTGAAACAAGGCCATTAGAAATTCCAAATATAAAATCTATGGGACCAGTTGTTAATGAAAAATCATTTAATGTTAAAATTATTAGAGATTTAATTGGTATATCTGAGAATGAGATTAGAACTGTTGATTCATATGGTGAAAGGTATCCACTTGGATTATATTTAGATGAAATTTCAGATCCACATAATATTGGTGCAATTTTAAGATCTGCATACTTTTTAGGTGTTGATTTTGTTGTTTTTAGTGAAAAAAATTGTGCACCTTTATCACCAGTTGTTGCAAAATCAAGTTCTGGTGCAATTGAATTTATTGAATTATATAAAGCTGATAAACCATTAACATTTTTTGATGAAAGTAAAAAAAATGGTTGGAATTTTATTTCAACTATTGCACCAACTGATTCAAGAAATAAGGATAAACAAATTGATACAGATTTTGTTAATGAATTATTAAAAACTTCACCTGTAATTTTAGTTATTGGTTCAGAAGGTACTGGTATTCGTACAAATTTGATTAATAAATCAGATTATTTAATTGCTGTTAATAATGGTAGAGAAATGAATGAATGTGTTGATTCATTAAATGTTTCAGTTGCAACTGCTTTATTAATTTCTAAAATTTCAACTTAATTCAATTCATATGTATTCATAATCATAAAACTTGTAAATATAACTAAATAAATTAATCATGCGAATAAATAAAATTTATAAAATTATTATATATAATTTACTACTAAATTAAACTAAGATTTAACTAATTCGAATTTAAATTACATAAAAGATTTTCTATTTACAGGTTTTATATAAATTGATTTTAATTAATTAATTAATTGATTGATTTATTTAATTAATTATTTTGATTCTTCTTTAATTAACATATTCATTAAATTACTGAAAATAGCTTCTTGATTACCTTCTGATCTCTTTGACATAATTTTTTTACTAAAGTTATTTGTTCTTTTAATTGGATTAACTGTTAAATCTAAACTCTTTGAATCTAATATCATAGTTGCATTTGTAACAGTTGCAGGTATTTTAAATTCTCTTGCAAATTTATTATCTTCAACTGATCTATTTTGTAAAGCTAAAGTTTCAACATAACTATTATTAGCTGCAACATTACCTATATTACCAACGAAACCACCAACTGTACACTTAGTATAACTAGTAAATTTAGATACAATTCTACCAGGAACGATTCTTGAAGTTTTTGGTCCATATGGAGTTTGAAATAATCTACCTTTTAAATTGTAACTTAAACCTGCAGTACCTGAAAGTTTATTTTCATAAGTTGAAGGAATATAATATTTATTATCATTAAATAAATGAGGTTTTTCAATTTCAACAAATTTTTTAAATTCATCATATAATGATTTTTTTGAAAGACTTTCAGGATGATTTTTAGCTAACCAAGTAAGGAATGGTCTTCTTAAAGATTTTAATTCAGGTTTAATTTTATTAATAAAATCTTTTGAATTAAGTGGTTGATTTTTAATATGTAATAAACCGGCAATTGTTTGTGGAGTTGAAAATTCTTTTGAACTTGGGAAAAGTGGATTTTGAGTTAATTTTGAAATTGATTGATCATTTGATGAAGATTTTGAATTTAAATTTGAATTAGCAGAATTTGAATGTGAGAAAACTGCATTAACAGGTATACCAAGTTCTTGAAATCTTAATTTTTTAAAATAATCACCATTTAAAGTTTCAAAATTCGGTAACCCATATTTATTATCTAAATCATTTACAATTATTCTTCTAGTTTTAATTTTTTTTGGAATTCTCATTTTTAAACCAAAATCTCTTCTAGAAAATGAAGATGATGGTGATTCAATAATTTGATGAGTTGGGAAACCATTATTAGCATTTAATTCACGATTACCAATTGAAGCTTGTAATTGAGAAATTTTTGTATCTTTGATTAATTTTCCAAATGTGGAAGGACCATGTATACTCTTTAACATAATGCTCTTGTATGACTGATTGGTGTATATATAAATATTATATATTATATATGATATATATAGGTAATATACTCTATATACATTAAATCAACACATTTCCCTAACAAAAAACATGAAACTCGCCAAAACTTGAAAATTGTTGAACGAAACGAAGAAATAAATTAATTCATAGACGGGTTACCCGGTTTTTGAAGAAAAAAGTGTTAATTTTTAAATTGTCCATTTTTTTTTTGTCCATTTTTGCACGTCGATCGACGCAGCCTGTTTCTTTATTTTATTGATCTGACATAAACATTAAATATCTACATATATTTGTTAGTATTTATTAGTATTTATTACTATTTATTAGTATTAAATCGTTTATTTCCTTGAGTTCTCTATCAAAATCCACTTTAGTACTTCAATATGGCTGTAGAGAAGAAGAAAACAGTGGCACAAAAGTACAAACTTTTGGAAATTATTGGAAGGGGTAAGTTCGGTACAGTTCATAAAGGTTTAGATATTGATACAAAACAATTAATAGCTGTTAAAATTTTAAATTTAGATACAGATAATGAAGAAGTTAAAGATATTCAACAAGAAATTCAATTTTTATCAAATTTAAAATCGGTACCAAATATAACTCATTATTATGGTTCATACCTTAATGGTCATAAATTATGGATTATAATGGATTATTGTGCTGGTGGATCAGTTAGAACTTTATTAAAACCAGGTCCATTACAAGAAAAGTATATTTCAATTATTACAAGAGAATTATTAATTGCATTACAATTTATTCATGAAAATGGAGTTATTCATAGAGATATTAAAGCTGCAAATATTTTAATTAGTAAAGAAGGTAAAGTTAAATTATGTGATTTTGGTGTTGCAGCTCAATTAACTTCAACTGCTTTAAAAAGGACAACAATGGCAGGTACTCCTTATTGGATGGCACCTGAAGTTATAACAGAAGGTGCAACTTATAATTCAAAAGCTGATATTTGGTCAACTGGTATTACAATTTATGAAATGGCAACTGGGAATCCACCTTATAGTGATAAAGATGCATTAAGAGCAATGCAATTTATAACTCAACATGAACCTCCAAGATTAGAAGGTAGACAATATGGTCCACTTTTAAAGGAAATAATCGCAATGTGTTTAGAGGAAAAGCAAGATTTAAGACCAAGTGCTGAAGAATTATTAAAATCTAAATTTATCAAAAATAGTAAAACTTTGCCAATATCTTTATTAAAAGAAGTAATTGGTAAATATTTACTTTGGAGAGATAATAGATCTAAAAGGGATACTTTACAATTGGATGAAAATATTAATAATGATGATAGTAAGAATATCAATAATATTAATAATAATAATAATAGTGATAATAATAATGGTAATAATGTAAACGATAAGCATCATTTAAATTCATCTGCAACTTCAATTGCGGAAACTTCTATTAGTTTAGATGATGACGAAAATATTAAATGGGATTTTGATTCTTTGAAATCAGCAGAATATATAGTTGAAAATGATATTAATTTAAATACTGATGAAAATGACAAATTTGAAGAATCATTTTTTGATACAAATAATAATCATTTTGGTGATTTTACAACATCTCCTTATAATAGAACTTTTACAATTGGTAATACAATGATAAATAATGTTATGGGAACTGAAAATAATAAAGCATTAACTGCAACTTCAAATCAAATTGATTCTATAATTAATTCACAAATTGATACCCCAATTAAAAAAGAAGCTCCTAAATCTCTTTTACAATTATTTTCAGATTTAAATGATGATATTCATACTAATACTAGTAATAATAATGGTAATAATAATAGTAATAATAATAATAATAATAATAATAATAATGAATTGAAATTTAATGGACTTGATAACGAAGATGAAAAACATGATTTAACAATTTCAATTCCACCACCTCAACAAGCTCAAGATATTTTACCTACCCCTACAATTCAATTGCGACAACCAGTTACATCACCATTGGTTTCAATTGAAATTCCAAATATGGATGTAATAGAGAATGAAATTCAAGAAAGAGAGAAGCAAAGATCAAGAGCTGCAACTGTTAATACAATGAATAATCATAATTCTAAAGTTGAATCATTAATAAATGATCAGCCATTACCTGCTAGGAAACCAACCATATCTATTTCACATAGAACACCATCACCAGCTAAAGCATTAGATTTAATAAATACAAACCTACAATCATCGCCTTCAAAACAATCAAGTCCTCTTCATATGAAACCATTACCTGTTACAGTTACTCAACCTTTATTACAACCATTAAATAATATACATAAACCAAAACAACAAAATCAACAACAATCGAATTTATCAAATATAATAACTCATTCAACAAATTTACATAATGGACCTCAAACAGCTCCTGTAACTTCAATTTCTAATAGCGAAATGTTAGATTCATCAATTAGAGCAAGAAATCAAATGAGAATTCAAATGCCAGTTCCAGTCTCTGCAACCATCTCTTCATTTCCAAATGTAATAAGTAAAGATCCATTTAAAGTAAATCCAAATGACAATACTGAAAAAAATCAATTTGGTTTTGATGTAAATGCATCTTCAATTCCATTAGCAATGACACCTGTAACAGAGACTGCACATCCAATAACAGGATCACCTAATAGAGATGGTACTAATGAAAATTCTAATAGTAATTCTAATTTAAATAATTATAAACTATATCAACGTAGTCGTTCAGCTTCCATATCAAATAATATTAATAATGAAAGAAAATTATCAACTGAATCCAATAATGCTAAATATCAAGTTATTTCAACATCTTCAATACAACAGCAACAACAATCATCATCATCAAATTTATCTGTTGATTCACAACGTGAAAGGAATGATTCTATGGCATCAATCTCTGATGATTCAGAGCAAGCTGATATTACACTGACAAATGCAAATACAACAGCATCTACCACTACTACAAATAACAATACTACTAATATTGAAAATGTTGTAACTGGACTGGGAATGATGACAGTAAATGAAATTGGAAATGTTTCACCTGTGCATTTGAATAATAATATTATTAATAATGATAACATTTTAGCTTCAAGTGAAAAATTGCACAAAATTGTGGAAAATTCACAAATAAGCATGAATAAAATCATGACATTAAGTTTAGGTATGAACCTTACGGAAAATGAAGAATCTAATGAAGCTAATATGTATTATGATGAAATTGATAATTTATTAGGTCGTATGAATGATGTTATGGGTATTATTGTTTCAAATCTTAAATAAAAACTAAACTTTATATTTTAATGAATGCATTTTTTTATATATAAAAATATAATGTAGTTTAAAGAACAATAATATTGTAATAAGTTTCTCTTATTTTGGCTAAAATAGGCAGGTGTGCCGATAGCCGAAACTTTGAATAATTTGTAAATTATTAAAAAAAGGAATTTTTTAAAATATTTCAATTCGAAATTGTTTCGCTCTAAATCGACTAAATTGTCCTTTTGCATGATGTTTCTAAATATATATTAACAACATAGTTTGTTAATTTGAAAAAATACGATGAAAGGATATAGATACTATTAAAATATCTTTATTGGGATGAATCTCACTAAAGTATTATTTACAAGTGATCATATTAGCAATGAAAATACTGAAAAAAAATTATATTGTAGAGTTCAATTTAAAAATATAAACCGTGAAGATAACGAAATATTGATAAAAGTTGTTAATGAGTCGGATGATCCTGTTATTAAGCATATCAACAATCCAAATGAAAAATCGCTGGAGGAATTAAATGAGATTAATATAGGAAACCTATCAATAATTATTGATATTTTAACATATGAAAATAATGATTTTATTCAATATAATGGTATTATTGATAAGAAAACCATTGAAATTTTAAACAATGAAGATGGTTTTTTAAAAGGAATTGGATTAAGTAAATTATATATGTGGATATATGGTTTATTAATTGATGGAAATTTTAATGATGGTATCAATTATAAGTTTGATTTAATACGATTGAATAATAATATATATTGGTCGGTAAAAATATTACATTTTGGATTGTTTAAATTGTTATTTAAAATTAAAGTGACAAGATTAAAATTTATTGATATTGATGAATATTTTGTTGATGATTTAGAAAATTATTATGAAAATGAAATAAAATACAAAAGAGAATTAAAAGATTGGAAAATTAAAGAGTCGGAATATTTAAATGAAATTAAAATATTAAAAGATAAGAATGAAATTAACAAATTACGAGATAGCGTTAAATTAATGAAAAGGCGAATAACTGATTATTTCTTACCATTAGTTAATTCATTGTTAGAGGATAAAAAGAAGTTATTAGTACGATTAGATGAAAGGGGGGATGTCATATTTAGTAGTTCTAAAAAAAGGTTAAATTCTGATAACGACGAAAGTAATGGTCATGAAGGTAAAATTGATGAATTAAGTAAAACTATTGACGAAATTAAAAATAACAAAGACAGTGAAGATTTAGATTGGATGCAAAAAGAACGAAACAAACGTATGAAATTAAACCAAAATAAAGTAAAAGAAGATAATGAAATTGAATATAAAGAAGATCAACGAATTGTAGGAGAAAAAGAGAAGGATATGAATATTGAAACTGAAAATTTGAGTAAAAATGATGATGAATATGAGATTTTTGAAGAAGACTCGATCAAATTTGATAGACGGAAAAGGGATGAAATCATTGAAACACAAATTGACAATCTGGAAGAAAATAAAGAAACCGAAAATTCACCTATTGTTATAGAAGAAGAGACACAACTTGATGAAACAATAAATGAATCTACTGAAGTTTCTGATGACAGTTTAACAGAATTTTCTGGGTGATTTAATATTAGTAAAGTAGTTATTGTACAATCGGTCTATAAAATTAGTTATATAAATGTATATGTAGTAAATGAGAATATTTAATCATTACTATTATTATTATTATTATTATTATTTGAGCAAACCCAACGTTTACTAACGCATTTTTTTGAAACATATTGAATATTTGAACCTTTTAATAAACCTGCGGATTTAGTCAATTTATTAATACCTTTTCCTGATTTTAAATCTTTAATATTTAACCAAGGTACATGACATGAATTTAAAGAAGGACTTATATAAATATTATCAATTATAGAATTTATATTTGGTAAATTATCTAATCTTGGTGGTAAAGTAATAGTTGAACATAATTTAAATCTTGAAATTGAAGATAATTTTAAAATATTAATAAAATTTTCATCTATTAATTTATTATAATTTAATGATTGTAATTCTGATTTTAATTTCCAATTGAAAACATCATCAAAAATTTGATCATTTAATGGAAAATCTATTAATTCAGATAATTCAGAATATTTTTCTAACAATAAATTATCGAAAATATCTATTTCATCATTAGATATTTGATCGAAAAATCCATTATTTCTAATTGAAGTATTTAAAGCATATTGTAATAAATAATTTGGATTAATTCTATATTCTCTAATTCTTCTTGTTTTACCACATAAATGAAGTGTATAAAAATTTTCTGAATCTATTTGATTTAAATTGATATTTATATTCTCGTTATAATTTGGTAAAAACTCAAATTTTTGAGAGAAAGTTTCTAATGGAACTTCTTCTTTAACGTTTAAATTTGTGGTAAATTTTGGTATTTGAATCGAATTATGCATTTTTTTCAGGAATGAGAGTAATGTTTGTTTATTATTATTAATATTATAACTATTATTATTTTCATTAGTATAATATTGATCATTATTATTATTATTATTATTATTATTATTATCAATTAAATCGAATTCATCATCTATTTTCAGTTGATCATCAAAAAAATAATCATTATCATCAATTGCAGATTCTGGTATGAAAAGTGGATGTTTATTATCATTACAATCAAAGGAAGATATTGACGTTATTGAAGATCTTTTTGAAGAATAAATAAAATTATTGCTCCTGTTATTATTATTATTATTATTATTATTATTATTAAAGTTATCATCAAAGGAGTTAGGAATGGACCTTTGTCTTTTAAAAGAGAAAGCCCTTTTACTTAAATAAGCGGACTTAAGTGAAGGAGATAAATTTATTGTATTTGAATTTGACTTTGAGATATTGGAAATTGAATAATTAGATTCTAATGAAGTTTTAGAATTCTCACGAGATTCAATTAAAAGTCCATTATTATTATTATTTATATTATTATTTATATTATTATTTATATCAGCGGGATTATCAAATGTAGTAAAAGAATGTGAAAAGATTGTATTCTTATATATATCATTTAAATTCTCTAGTTTTGAATTAATATATTTTTCATCTGGAGATATTGAAACCGAAACAAGTGATAACGACGTCAGCGGAACTGAAATTGAAACTGAAGGAAATAGTAAACTTCCCATTGTATAACCTAAACTATGATCTAACTGTTTGCAGAATATAACCAAACAATTGTATTTAAGATAAACCAGATGGAAGAAAGAATAAAATGGGTTAGAAAACACAACAACGATACAATACTATCTCTCTTTCTCTTTCTCTTTCTCTTTCTCTTTCTCTCTCTCTCGGCTTTAAGTTTCCGACCATTATCGGGAAAAGTGTGGAAACGTGAAAAATAGTGCAGAAATAGTGCAGAAATAGTGCAAAAACGAAAACCGTTTATTCCCTTTTCGGCAATGTCGTGCGAGATAAGAGACTAGTTCAATATTTTAATATTTTAATATTTTAGCGCAAGCGAAGAAATAGCGCAAAAAGCAAATTAACTGATTTTGTTAGCAAACAATTGATTTAACTCGTCACCAGTTGGTTGGTTTGATGATTTTTATTAAAAATTCCATTCTTACTAATAACAGATGGTGTGGAATGTTATCAAGGGGGTTAAGAATGATGATAAGAGTTTCATAAAAAAATATGGTAAAATCAAATGTTGTATTGGACAGGGGACAACATGTAAAGTTTATTTACATGAAAATAATAATGGTAATTTATTTGCTATTAAATCATTTGTTAAAAAAAATTTAAATGATAGTGATGAAATTAAATCAATTAAAAGAGAAATTTCAATTCATGAAAAAGTTAATGATGATTTTAATGTTGTTAAATTAATCGATTCAAAAAGGACTAAAAATGATTATTTAATTATATTAGAATTTTTACCAATTTCTTTATTAAATTTTTATTTATCATTTAAAACTTTTATTTCAATAAATGATAGATTATGTTATTTTAAACAAATTGTTAAATCAATTGATTTTTTACAATTAAATAATATAGGTCATAGAGATTTAAAATTAGATAATTTTGGTATTGATTTAAATGGTAATATTAAATTAATGGATTTTGGTTCTTCAACAATTGGTTCAATAGGTTATGGAATTGTTGGATCACCATATTATTCAGCACCTGAAATTCATTCAAATTTAAAATATGATTCATTTAAATGTAATTTATGGTCACTTGGTATAATTTTAATTAATTTATTTTATTTATCAAGACAAAAATGGTTAGTTTCAAGATATGATGATAAATTATTTAATATTTTTAAATTAAATCCATTAATTGAAAATTGTGTTTTAAATTTTAATAAAATTGATTTAAATAATAATAATTTTAAATTACAAAAATTAAATATTGATAAAATTATACTTAATTTATTAACAATTAATGTTGATAATCGTATGACTTTAAATGAATTAATTAATAATTCATATTTTGACAATATTGAATGTTGTAAATTTGAGAAAAAAAATAACTATAATCATAATCATAAATATTTTGTTGATTTAGTAATTAAAAAGAACAAAACTTTACTACTTGAGTAATTAATTATGTATATAAATTATATTGATAAATTCAATGAAAAATAATCAACTCTTCGATTTGATTTGATTTTCTGCACGAAAAATAAAAGAAAAATAATGAACTAAATTTTTTTTATAGTGCCAATTTCTCAAATACGAGAAATTTGGCGATATCTTCTGTTTTAATGCGAATTGCTCTGTGTTTGTTTATATTTACTACATGTATTTCTAATTTCTACTAATTGTGACTTTGTTTATATGCATATAAATATTTTATTTGCTTTGTCTTATTTTATTTTAAACTCATTAGTTATAATTAAGTTATTATCTCTTAATAATCGATTTACTATTAATCAACTATGAGTTCAATACCTTCAAGTCCAGAACTACTAGAAGATGATAGAGTTAAAGCAATTTTAGTCTCTGATTCAAGTTTTGATATTTTAGCTCAACGTTTAAAGCAAAGTGTTAAAGCTTGTGATGAATTTGCCTCTTATGTAACTAGAAAATGTCATTATGAACAAAAATATTCTAAAGAAATATCTAGAACTGTAACTCATTGTGATCATTCAATTATTTCAAATAATATAATTGTTCAAGGTTCTTTTATTCAAAGTTTACAAAAAGTAATTCAATTTGATGAAAAAGTTAATAGTGTTAAAGATCCTTATATTACAGCATTACAAACTATTTCAAATCAATTAGAATCATTATCTCATCATTTTACTTTATTAAGAAAACAATTAAAAGAAAAAGGTAATAAAGTTGAAAAAGAAGTTTTAGATTCAATTAATTTAGCTAAAAAGGCTAGAAATAGATATTGGAATTTATGTAGTGAACTTGAAAAAGTTAGAAATTCTGATAAAAATCAAACTAGAATAACTTTACAAGGTAGAAAAACAAATTCACAACAAGAAGAAGATTTAAAATTAAAAATTAAAGATGCTGAAGATGATTATAATAAAAAATCAAATAATTCACAAAGATTAAAAAATACTTTAATTAATACTCATAGGCCCAATATTGCAAATGAATTTAAAAATTTAATTATTGAATTAGATTATGCAATGCAAATTCAATTACAAAAATATTCAATTTATACAGAAAGTTTAATTGTTGGTATGGGTAATCAAATTAATCCAATTAATGGTTCTGATTCAATGAAAAAAATTGCAACTAATGTTGATATCGAAAAATGTCTTTATTATTATTTAAAAGGTTCAACAATTAGAGTTAATGAAAATTTAGAACCAATAGAATTTACAAGACATCCAATAGTTGGTGGTATTTTACCAAAACCAAAAACTTTTACTTCAACTCCAACAATGAATAACAAAGCAACTGTAACTCCATTGAATCCAACTGTTCCTTCATTTAATTCATCAATTCAACAACAACAAAATCAACAACAACAACAAAAATCTCAAAATCAATTGAATCAATCACAAAATAAATTACATTCTCCAATTCAATCGCCTTTACAATCGCCTTTACAACAGAAATCAAATCAATTAAAATCATCTATAAATTCTAATCCTGATTCAATAATACCTTCAATACCTAATAATTTAGAAACAAAAGCAGTAGAACCACCATCTTATAGTTCTTTAGATCCTGGACGTAATAGTCCTTTACTAAATGGACCAAGACCTCTAGATTCAGAAATTATTAATAATTCATCAACTTCTTCATTTAATGATAATAGTATAAATTTTTATGGTAATACTGATAATAATAATAGTTTTGTTGATTCATCATCAATTCCAAATAATGAAATTAGTCACTCTAAATTATTCGGTGTACCTTTAGAAACTTTAGATGCTAATGAAGAAGCAGTTCCATTATTTGTAACTAAATGTATTCAAATGATTGAAAAATATGGTTCTAATTCTGAAGGTATATATAGATTAAGTCCAAATAAAACAAATCTAGAAGATTTACAAAATTTAATTGATAAAAATCCAAAGAATTTATCATTATTAGAACCAATTGATCCAACAAATGTTCATTCTGAATATGTTTATTTAATTGCAAATATATTTAAAAGATTTTTCTCTTTATTACCAGATCCTTTACTTACACATGAACAACGAGATTTATATTTACAAGCTGCTCAAATAAATGATAAAGTTGAAAGACAAACAAAAATGCATCAATTGGTATTTGAATTACCAGATTCAAATTATTTTACTTTAAGAGATTTATTAGGACATTTTAGGCGTTTAATTCAAATGCCAAGAGTTAGAATGGATACTAAAAATATTGCCATTCTTTGGGCAAATAACTTATTAGGTGGAGATTTCAATTCAAAGGAAGAATTAGAAACTCAACAAAAAGTAATAGAAAATTTAATTAATTTTGCTCCATATATATTTACTTATGAAGATGGAAATAATAATGATGATAATAATAATAAATAGTAGATTATTATCTCATAATTTAAATGTATATCCATTAAAAGAAGTAAAGTATGTACTTTCATTTTCTTAAATATATATTTTATGATATTTTTAATTTTATGATTTTTTATACATTTTTTTTAGTTAATAATATTTATTTTTTATTTATCAGGCATTATTATTCATTAAATTTATATATCAATTAAATTTAAAATTATTTTATTTTCAAAAATTTTTTATCATTCAAATGTTACAAATATATTTAATTTTAATTTTATCATATAAAAGGATTAAATAAATAATTAAAAAGTTATCTACTAATCAATCTTACGTTTAGCTCTTTCCCAAGCACTTATTCTTTTTCTCTTTTTACTATTACCATCATTATTTCCATTCATGCTTAAATTATTATCAAACATACTCCAATCCTCACCAAAGAATTCATTACGCATTCTCTTGGCTCTTTCTTTTTTATTTTCTTTTGTCTTGGTAGCTGGCAATCTAGTAAAGTTTTCTTCTTCATAACGTTGAATTTCTGCTTCTTTTTCCATTTGTCTTTTCGATTTAACATCTCTACCTTTGTTAATAATTGTAGAACCAATTGACTGTTCAATTGATGGTGCTTCACTAATATCTTGAAGATATTCATCCATACTTTGTAAATTCTTTTGTTTTCTATGTTTAATTTCTTTATCTGGGTCATTAATTGCTGTTGCCGAAATTTTAGGAGGTTTATATTTTTCATTTGATTTTTCTTTATTTCTTTCTTCTTTCGCTTCTTCTTCTTCTTCATCTTGGTTATTTCTTGAATAATCATTAGCCTTTCCACGTGAAAGTAGAGCAGATGGATTAGGTTTGAAGTTCAGACCTTCTTCTTTCTCTTCCTCCGATTCTTCTGATTCTTCACTTTCAGAGGTTTCTGATTTTTCATTTTCTTGTTCATTTATTTTATTTTTAAGATCTTCTTGTTCCTTTTCTCTTCTATGATAAGCATTAATCATCTTTTCTAATTGATAACTTATTTTCTTTTCTAAAGATTTAACACCTTTTTCGAGAACAACACGATCAGTAACTAGTGAGTTCAATAATTTGGTCCTTCCTTCTATAATTGATGTCTTCTCTTTTGGATTTTTAATTGTTTCTAATTTAGTCGCAAGTAGTAAAGCTAAATCTGTTACATACCCTAATAATGATGAATTTTTCAATGATAGTAAAGAAACTGAATCTAATTGATTATTAAAATCAGAATCTAATGTATTTACTAAATTTTTAATCAACTCAGGATAATTCTCTCCTTTTTTACTAGGATTAAAATCGTCTTCTAATTTATCTAAAATAGTTGTAGTAGAATCTATAGATTCTGTTATTGAAGATAAGAGTTCATCCAAATTTTCCTCTTTTTTTGACAAAGACATCTTTTCTTTTCTTTGCTTTCACGAGTTGAGAAATAATATGTTTCTAATAACTGTAGTTATGAAGTGTGAAACTTAAATTAACTAGTATGGAAAGGATTATTTTTCATATCAAAAATAGAAAAATTCATGATAGAAAAAAAAATTTCAGCGCTAATAAAAAAAAACATCTGAAATTTTAAAAATTAAAAAAAATTAAAAAAAATTAAAAAAATTAAAAAAATTAAAAAAATTAAAAAAATTAAAAAAATTAAAAAAATTAAAAAAATTAAAAAAAATATTTTCAAAATTTTTTTCTTCCCTTCCTTTTTGCTAATGTTATTTAAAAATACTTATCAAAGATATTTCGGAACAGGTAAGAACAAGCCACAATGCCCCAAAACGACTATATTGAACAACATATCAAAAAGCATGGTAAAAGGCTCGATTTTGATGAAAGAAAAAGAAAGAAGGAGGCAAGAGAGTCACACAGAATTGCAAAAGATGCACAAAACTTGAAAGGTTGGAAGAGTAAGCTCTTTGCTAAGAAACGTTATGCTGAAAAGGTTGCTATGAAAAAGAAGATTAAAGCCCATGAAGAGAGTAAATTAAAAGGACCATCCAAACCTAAAGAAGATGCTGGTGAGGCATTACCAACATATTTATTAGATAGACAACAACAAAATACTGCAAAGGCAATATCATCTTCAATTAAACAAAAAAGAATGGAAAAAGCTGACAAATATTCAGTTCCATTACCAAAAGTTAGAGGTATAAGTGAAGAAGAAATGTTTAAAGTCATTAAGACTGGTAAATCAAAATCAAAATCCTGGAAGAGAATGATTACAAAGCATACATTTGTTGGTGAAGGATTTACTAGAAGACCTGTTAAAATGGAAAGAATCATTAGACCGTCTGCTTTAAGACAAAAGAAGGCAAACGTTACTCACCCTGAATTAGGTGTAACGGTTTTATTACCTATTTTATCAGTTAAAAAAAATCCACAATCTCCAATGTATACTCAAATGGGAGTCTTAACAAAAGGTACCATTATTGAAGTTAATGTTTCAGAATTAGGACTGGTTACTGCTGGTGGTAAAGTTGTTTGGGGTAAGTATGCACAAATTACTAATGAACCAGATAGAGATGGTGTCGTTAATGCTGTTTTGTTAGTATAATTTTTAAAATTCTTGGCGATTAATTTATATTTATTTTGTTTTAAATCATTTCCACTTTTTCTATATCTCGATATTAATAAAAAAATTACATTTATCTTTTCTCTAATTAATAAAATTATAACTGTTCTCTATATCTGTTAAAATGATGAAAAAAAAGGAAAACCATGACAATTTTACCTTTCTTGCTAAATTTTGACCAAAAAATGTCTAAATACAAGAGCACGGCGGGACTCGAACCCGCAACCATCCCCGCCGGAAGAAGACATGCTAACCATTGCACCACGCGCCCTCGTACACAGCCCGGATCGATAGCACATTACATCCAGATTCTTTATCACGTGATAGCTCAAAAAATCTAACATTAAAAGTAGTAGTTTCAATTATGTACAACAAATATGTATGATTTAAATATTTATAAGCTTTTTTAAATTTGTAATATACCAATATTCAACTTCTAACAATATGATAGAAATTTTAAAAAATGCAAAATTTAAAAGTTTCTAAAATATCCTTAAATAAAGTTTTCTTATTCAAGAAAAGTTTTGAGGAAAATACATTGATTACATAATCAAAAAAATTTTATAGCAAAATACTAAAATTTCTATTTGAGTTAAGATTTTAGAATTAAATTAAATGTAACACTAAATTTGACTGAACCATAATTTTGAAAAATAATATGCGGTACTTTTTAGGGCATTGTTAAAAATAAATGTTTCATTTGAAATTGAGAAAAACTATAAAATTATAATTTAAAAATGTACAAATTTGTAAAAAAGACAAAAGAAATAAAAGGAAATAAGTTACCATATCTGAAATTCGTCAAAGAAATCAATACTTTTATCCCATTTAGTAACATTAGCACTAATTGCATGCCTTAAACTATCCATCATTACAGGAGGGCCACAAGCAACAATCGCAACATTATTTGAAACTGAGTCATTTATTTCATAGTTGATAATCTCATTAATATCAGGTCTTCGATAATAAATAGATATTTGTGAAGAACTGTATTCAATTTCATGATCACTTGACATTTTTTCAGAAACATCACCATCACCGTCACTACTTTGTGTGTCAGAATCTGTTTCTGAAAGCAACTCTTTTATAGAACATCTTTTCTCATTGCAATTTTCACGGGTTATATATATGTCGATTGGAATAGAAACTTTTTCAATAAGACTTCTATATGCTGTAACGAAACTCAAATTCTGAGATATCCAAATAAACTTTCCATGTGAGGCTTTTGCTGCACCTTCAAGAATACCAGGAGCACCAGATCCACCCGCAATAAATATGGCTTCATCATATCTTTTAGCCATAGGAGATAAATTACCACCATAAGGTCCTTCAATACAAATTTTCCAATCCATTTTATTATTATTAGCAATTAGCTTTTTCCAAACTCGTGCTGTTACACCCATCTTAACTCTAATATAAGCACATATCTTATCATTTTCAACGACAACTGTGAACGGATGATTTTCCCAAAAAATGATACCGGCAAAGTAAATGTAACCATAGGTACCAGAAGTATGAATCCACCATGAAGGTTTAGATACTTCGAGTTTCATTAATTGGTCACCAATAACAGTGATTTTTGCTGTTTTGTAACCAAAAGCACTCATACGAATAACACGAATCAATCTATCAAAAAACCAAACGCAACATGCAGCTATTAACCACTCCATCCAACCTAGAATGTTACAGTGGTGCCATGTACATGCAATAAAACAAATAGCAAAAACAATATGGATGGTTAAAAAGTATTCATAAAAGAAACTTCTGAAAATATGAAATGACTGTAATAAAATCAAACCAGCAAATGTCGTAGCAGCTATACCACAAGCAAAGTATGTATAATGACATTCTTCGACATAATATCCCAAAACATCAATAGTATAAGCAACTGAATGAATTAAGGCATCGATGAACATCCAAGTAGCAATCACTTTATGGAAATGTAAAAAAGTACAATATGACCATCCTGTAATATATAGCAAAAAGTTATTTCTACCAGCAAATAAAATAAGTAACGGAATCTTACCAAGAGCCATTATACCAGAACGGTAACCAACATATGCCATCCAATATCTTTTTGTTGAGTATCTGTAGTTAACACAATAGAATGCTACTTCCATTGCAAAAAAAATCAAATCTGTTAAAAATTGAATTCTGTTTGGAAAAAGCATAGTAAAAAATTTGAAGCCATAAGGTTGCGAATATTTACCTTTCGGAAATAATGTTGGAAATATTATCAATCTTTGACAATACTTTGCAAAGTTAGAACTATTAATTGCTTTTGTTACTCCCAATATTCTTGAAAGATTGTATAGGAAACTAATAAGTATTACAAACAAATAGTAACCGTAAAATGCAACTGCAAACCATGTTCCAGCATCCATATTGAAATTTGTATTATGTGCAGTTTTGTAATTCTTTGCTAAGGAAGAAATGTTAGGCAAAGTTGGTGAATAAATAGGTTTAGAAACATTGAGCTTTGATAAAGGTATATAATAATCACTTGCATTTTTAAATTGTTCTTCATAAAATGTCGATGCATAATCATAAGAACTATACGCTTGACATCTTTTTGCTAGTTGCTTATAAACATGCTTTTGTGTCTCTGTATCATTACCTCCTATATTATACGAGCATAGCAATAAAGTTCCAATTGCAGGAGGATAACCGCAAGTTAAATCATAATATGTAGCATATTTTCCAATTTGTAAATTCACATAGTCATATTTGAATTTTTTTGCAGCAGTATTACATGTATTAAGTTCAGCCAAACCAGATCCTTGCCTTATTGTTGTTTTTAGAAGACCACAATTTCCAACTTGTAAATAGAAAAAGAATACTATTAGCCAAATATTCATCTTGAAATGATTAACAAATATTATTTTATTTTCAAAAATTTAATTTATTTGAAAAAGTTAATCAATAATCTGAACATGGTAAAAGTTGTGAATTCTGGAATACGTCTTTCATTTTATAAATAAATGAAAAGTTTTCTAGAGAGTAGAACAAACATAAAGATTTTCATATATTTCAGGTCTTATATATTAAGTTTTGACCAATTGATTTAGTAGAAAAAAGAGTTAATACAATATATAAAATTATATGTTAATTCAAACAAATATTAATAGTAATATTATTTCACAGTCAAAGAGAGTCAGAATCTAATATCAATAGTTGAAAGGATTTATCGGAAAATCAATAGAAACCCTATGAATAAAGACAAACATTTAACCTATCAACAAACCAGCAAATATAACAAAAAAAGATTAAGACTACTCGAAATCAAAAGTTATAGATATAACATCAACATTTTTTCAACAAAACAAGCTATTAAATATCAAACTTTTAACTTTATTCAACAAAAACAATCAAACTAAGGGGTTAATTGTTATGTGGAATAGCTTAAACGTACAATTGAAAAAACTTACGACGAATCTTAATACTATTTGATCTAATAGGTAACAAGACCCTCATGGTTTAGTTAAAAAAAAGTTCTTTATAAATGATGGATTATAGGTAGCAGTGCTAACAATGTATTATAGTATAATCAAAAAATAACATAGAGCTGACATGTGCCATAACAATGGATTTATCGGCAATATTTTAATAATTTTTGTTTTTCATTCATTAGCCGTTCTCGGCTCAGGATTTCAAACAACTTTTCAACATCAAGAAAATGTGAAATAAGAGCCGTTACAAAAAAAAATATATTTAATTATGTAAAAAATAGAATCAAAATAAATCGACCAGTAAATCGTATCAAATCAAAAAGTGAAAAAAGGGGCGAAAAATAAAATAAAATGGAAACGGCACACGGCTAAAAAAGTGACACTATTTTTATTCGGAACCCTTTTGTTACAATTAACGAGTTATTGTTGTTTGGTATTTTTTTTCAAAAATATTAAAAATAAACTTTGCAGTTGTATATATAGCCTCTTATGAGTAATTATTAATTGGCCAATAAGATATAACCGAATTATTAAAATGATTTATCTCCGTAATCTTCAAATTCTGCGAACAGGCAAGTAATAAAATAATCAAGCAAATTATCACTTCTAGACTGTTCAGTCTAACCTCCAAATAATTATAATAGATTCATTAAAATATTACCATCAAATTGATATTATTTGCGAGAAATATAGTTTAACATTTTGAGCAATATTGTCCATTTCTAATTTAAATTTATTGAATGTGGCTGTTACTAAAACCAAAATTTATTGTTATTTGACTATTTGGTTGATAATTTTGCTCCTACAGCCAGCCGGTGTGATGTAAATTATAATATTAACTAACAAATCTTTATTATCTTTTTAAATTCTCTTATTAACAACTGTATTAATATATATACCGCTATACTAAAAACCAGTAATTGTCTTTCTTTTTAGATAAGCAAAAAACAAGCTCCAATAACATCTGTTTGCTGATATAGTTTATCACCATCATGTACGCTTGGTCTCTTCAGTGACTTGTTTTTTCAGAATTTACAATAACCAGTGCCCAATCTTAAAAGTGTAACCACTAATGAGCAATTAAATATTAACACAATAATATAATTCAAAACTTTATTTTGGCAAAAAATGTAACATCTCAGATTTATATTAGCTATCGTTATGAAATTTGTTGATTTAATTTTTTTTGTCTAACTTAACCTTGATAATTAAGTAAATCTGAGACCTATAGTATTTAAGTTTTTTCGCCAATTAACTCTTTATATTATATTCCTGATTTTATGTAAAAAATAGTTTAATTTGTCAGCTTTTTATTTGTTCATTTAACGGCTCAAAACCCCACCTTCGGAAATTAACGAGCTATTTGCTTTGAATAGTCTTTGATATGATAATTATTTAATAAAAGATTTTATGTTCCAAGTATCAAATCAAAATAAATAAATGAAGGATATTTGTTGAAATTGTAATCAGAATTAGATATTGTCAATTATATAATTTCTTCAAACTAATCATAAAACATTTTTTTCATAAAATATAAAAAATAATGAAAATACTCCTTATCAGGGGCTCGAACCCTGGACATTTCGGTCGACTTCTTGCGAATTCTTAAAAGCCGAACGCTCTACCGACTGAGCTAACAAGGAATAATGCTTTTGTAAGATTCCTTAAGTTTATTGAATAAATAATTTGTAACAAAATATTTGAATGTAAATAAAAGCTTGGATCTCAGTTAAAACTATCAACCTAAGTTATAATTAATTTTAGTAATCGCTTCTACAACAATGAAGTCTGTATGAAGAGGTTTGAAGTAATTATTCTAATTGCTTCCTCCTCCTCTATATTAAAGTGACTCCCCATGAATAAACATGGTTACACAATTTTATACAGGAATAAATAACTCTTTATATATTAAAAAATAAATCCTTATTTTATAAAATTCTCTCTTTTATTAATTATTAATTATCGGCTAATATTTCCAATATATTAATTCGGAAACTGATTATCCACTATTATCGTTTCTTAACCCATTTTTATTATTTACACTATAACATCTTATCATCATTATCTTGAACCAATTAAATCATTTGATAGTCAAATTAACATCTTACAAGTTTTGTGAGCCTTCTCAGTTTTATTGAGTTAATATTTTGGAATAAATATCTAGCTGGGAGACATTTAATGTCGTGTAACTTTTATGCTATTCTTTATAAGAATATATAATTTAATAATATATCTGAAGAAAAAATACGTGGCATCACCCCCAATAAGAGAGGTCAAGGCCTCCTAGATCTCCATATCCAACGTTGAGGCCAGCGAGCTTATTACATCTCTCTTTTGGTTCTCACCACAACACTTCTTAACCAACTACCGTTACATCGACATGATGCGCAACGTAACACACTCAATAATGAATACTCTTTTACGAAATAAACATGCCCAACATAGTTACGAAGTTTCCACTCAGCGATACCTTTCACAACATAATACCAGGCTTCCATCGCTTGCATCAAGCCCACTCGCTAGAGTTATCAATAATAACTAACTACAAACTTTTCCATCCTATTTTCTATTTCATCCTGAAAAAGACAGTTTTGGAGGAAATCACCAGCTTTTTTAACACACTTCACACTGCTCTTTCTGAAACATTTAAGCCATACGATGAAATAAATGCTTCTTACTTCACGACTCTACTTGAACTTCAACAACAAGAAAAGGTCTTTATTCAACTTCAACGTAACGCACATCAGCAACTCATCACCTCAGCAACACAAATACAAACTGGTTTTCCTATCAGATTTGTTATAGATACATCCGATAATGTAATGTTAATTTGATACAGATCTAAAAATATTAAAACTTTCTTTCATTTCTACAAGCTTAGTACCAGACTGTATAGTCCCTACCAACCGAGAGGTCTCCCTCCTTCCTCATTTTACCTATCTCTCATTTCACCATATGATTAAAGAAACACCACCCCCTCACATGGAGATAATATGAAAAATAGGACCCAACTAAGCAAATATCATCTTTATCATTTAAGCAAAGTCAAAAAAAATAAATTCATCTCTAAGGACTCTACTCTTTTATATAAGATGAAATTTATTATATACATTGTTAAGTCAAAAGATTACTTGAAAGAATATTAATAGGCTAAGTCAAACTATAAAACCATGGGATGCCATCGAAGTTAAAAGTAATGGGAAATAAGCAGCAACGCAAGCTGAGAGTGTCTTAAGACATCATTATAGTAATTATTAGGTAAAATACTGCTCAGAACGCTCGTAGCCTATTTCCTAAATTAATATTATAGATCTTTTTTAAATATTTGTTTTCTAAATAAATAACAAGATTGTTAATTGGCAATTTGTCCGAGTGGTTAAGGAGAAAGATTAGAAATCTTTTGGGCTTTGCCCGCGCAGGTTCGAATCCTGCAGTTGTCGTTTAAGCTCTTATTTTTCGATCATTTTTTTTTGTCAGATTTTTTTCTCAACTCGCTCCGTTCCAGAAATACCCGGCACTTAAAAAGAAAGAAAAAGAAAAAAAGAGGAAAAGAAAAATTTCACTTCACATGTGCTAAATAACTAAATAACTAAATAACTAAATAAAATACAAATTTGACATGCCGTGTACGGTGGGAAGTCTGTAAATAGGATTCTTATTTATTGTTTAATTATTGTTGTATATTCAGATTGTACTGTTTCCACAGCAGTATTGATAGGTTCTTTATATTTCGTTTGCGATAGATAAATATCAATATCAGCAATAACAAATAATATTAGTCTTTTGGTCTTCTGACCTTTACACATATATATATATTTGTTAACAATATAATTATCTTACTATCTTACTATCCTAATATCTTATTCAATACATAACATATTGCATTACACTACATCACTGTACTTTATTCCATTAATAACTTGAGTATTAGTTATATCTATCAGCTTTGATAGAGACATAATAACAAAATAAAAACAATTAATTATTCTTAGTTGTATTTCTACTATTTACTTTGTTTATTATATATGCATTTAATTAATAAATAACTAAATAAATAAGTAAATAAATAAAATTCAAAAAATCAGTCAAACAAACAACCAATTAAAGAATTAATTACATCATAGATAAAATCAATTATGTCAGACAACGAATCCTCTTCATCTTATTGTTTATTATCAAATGGTGATTTACATTTCTTACCATATTCAGATTCAAAAATAGATCAAGCAAATTATGAAAATTATCCTCTTTATAGTTCATTTTTAAACAATAAAACAGTATCTTCTTTCGATTCTTGTACACATTTATTAGATAATAGTAATAATAATAATAATAATTATAATTATTATAATAATAACGATAATAGCACACAAATAATAAAATTATTAGAAAATTATAAATCACATGCAATTTATTTACCTGATCATTTTATACCTTTAGCTGAAGATTCAAATCAAATTGAAACTATTAAATCTTTACTTTTAAAAATTTTTCATCATTGGGATTTAAATAATGAAATTAAAATTAAAAAATTAACTGGTGGTATAACAAATATGCTGTTAGAATGTACTTATATTAATTCAAAAATTAATAATGATATAGAAAAAGTATTAGTTAGAACTTATGGTAATGGTACAGATTTAATTATTGATCGAGATCGTGAATTTGTATCTCATTTAGTTTTAAATTCTTTAAATTTAGCACCTCCAATTCATGCTAGATTTGGTAATGGTTTGGTTTATGGTTATATAGAGGGTCATTCACTTAATTTTGATCAATTATCATCAAAAAATTTATACCCTTTAATTGCTTCGAAATTAGCTTGTTTACATAAATTAACAAATGTTCATACAATTGATGATTCTTTAAATAAATTAAAACAAAAATTTAATCAACAACAATTAAATGATGATTCTTTAATTTGTAATAATAATAATAATAATAATAATAATAATAATAATAATAATAATAATAATAATAATAATAATAATAATAATAATAATAATAATAATAATAATAATAATAATAATAATAATAATAATAATAATAATAATAATAATAATAATAATAATAATTATAATAATAATAGTAATACTTCTAATCATAATGATAGTCAATATCAACTTGATATTTGGTCAGTATTATCAGATTGGGTTCAAAAATTATCAAATTTACCTTCAATGAAAGAACTCTGTTTAAAAAATAAAGATATTTTATCAATTAATTTACTAGATAATAATACAACTTTAGTTGATATTTTATCAAATGAAATTAAATGGTTAAAAAATGAATTAATTACATCTTCAGTTCAAGTAACATCTCATAATGATTTATTATCAGGTAATATAATAATACCCTCTTCAATAGATTTAAATTCAAATAATGAAAATTTCTTAAAATCAATAAAATTTTTTAATTCAAATCCTTTATCATTTATTGATTATGAATATATGATGCCAGCTCCAAGGGCATTTGACATTGCAAATCATTTTATGGAATGGCAAGGTTTTGATTGTGATAAATCAAAAATTCCAAAATTTAATTATAATGAAATAACAAAAAATTATGAAAATGATATAATATTTGATTGGTGTAAATTTTATTTAACTTCTTTCCATTCTTCAGAACCTGATTCAAATCCTTATTCAATTGATTATTCAATAGATAATAAACATTTAATTGATCAAAATATAATTCAACATCTGGTTAATGAAATAGCTTTCCATTATGGTATGCCAGGTCTTTATTGGGGTATATGGGCAGGTATTCAAAGTGAAATATCACTAATTGATTTCGATTATTCATCATATTCTTGTGAACGTTTAATAGAATATTGGACTTGGAAACGTAATTATCTTTCAAATAAAAATAAAAGTAAAACCAAATAAGAGAACTTAATTTGTTATTAAATTCCTAATTTAAATTGCTACGTACACAGGATAAATCATTGAAAAAAAGAATTGTATTCTTACACTATTTTAAATTTTATAATTATTTATCTTTCATTATATATTTTATATAAACTCATTTTTATATAAAATTGCACATCTTTATAGACTAGTCCACATAATTTATTTGTTTAAATCGTCAATAATATACTTTAAAATTTTACTTTTCTTAATCATTTTACTCTCTTTATCTAATTTCCTAGTAGTTCCTTTTCTACTGCTATTTTGTGTATCGAATACTTGATTTTGGGTATCTGTTTGAGAATTATTATATCCTTCACTAATAATATTGTAATTACTGTACTCATCATTTCTTTCATCATTCAAAAAATTAATTTCTTCAGAAACTTTCTCATCCCCTTCTTTTAAATCATAAAACCAACCATTAGATTCAATCATATCAATAAATCCTTCAAATTGTTCAACATTTTGTAATAATTTTTTACTACCAAATATAATTAATTTACATTTAGCCCTAGTCATCGCCACATTGACCCTTCTCCATTCTTTAAGTAAATCTCCAATAACTTCACTCCGGACTAACGAAATTATAATAACATCTTTGTCACGCCCCTGAAACCTATCAGCAGTTAAAATTTCAATATCTTTATATTTTTGTAATGAAATGAAAAAATGTCTTAACTGAGCCTTGTAAAATGACATTACTCCAATACTTTCTTGTTCAATACCAGCCAACAACATTACTCTAATCAAAGTTGTAATCATTTTAGCTTCTCCTGGATTTTCAATTTTATCTCCAAAACTAATCTCATGTAGTGACTCAATAGCATCTTCATTAACAAACACAACTCTTCTCTCTGGTTTCATTATTTCCTTAATACATGTACCATCTATCGGAATTGAATCAAAATACGGAATTTTTAACATTTGATTTGCAATTTCCTCAGAACCACATTTAAGTCTACCATCATAGATTAATTCATTAGACAGTGACATTATATCTGAACACATCCTATATTGATGTGTCAATTCAATTATACTCTGAGGATGTTTATCACTTAAAATCTTGAATAATGATTGATCAAGACCTTGTTGTTTAGCTTCCAGATTTATTACAAGTGGTGGTAATTGGTAATGATCACCGACTAAAATAAATCTGTCTGCTAAAGCAATTGGACCAAGAACAATCGGTAATGTAACTTGTGACGCCTCATCAATTATACAATAATCAAATCTTTTCCCAGAACCGAAAACGACATCATTTAAACCTAAACACGTTGCAGCTACAATACTGGCATTATCTATAATATCTTCAAAATCAGATTTATCATTGATATCATAATTGAACTCTTCACAATACAAACAGTAACGTTTAACAATAGGACTAATTTTATTAGGAGATCCAACTCTTAGCAACGGTATATTTTCTTGCTTCTTTTGTGCATTTTTAATTAACTTTTCACAAATGTTATCAACAGCTGAGTGAGTATATGATGATATTAAAACCGACATTCCATTCTTAACTATTAGATCGACAATAGTACTAATAACTGTAGTTTTTCCTGTACCAGGCATCCCCAATATTAACCCATAATCTTCTATTTTAGATACAATATCAACTGCTTTCATTTGATCTTCATTTAAATTCAGAGTTTTTTTGTCAAACGAAAAGTTAGATGTCGTACCCAGTTTCGGCTTTCGTAATTCAACAATAAGCTCTCTACTTTTTACATCTCCACCAGGAAGAAATAAGTTCAACAAATTAAATCTAGCCATTGCCATACCTTGAAACATTTGATCTTTATCAACTCTGTATATTTTAGAAGTAATTTCATTAGATAATAGTTGCGAATTTTGTGAATTTTGTAAAGGTGTGGTTTTTAGGACAGACTCAAAAACTTGATTATTTTTAGGATTAAATCCAGGCCTTTTCACTGTTGAACCTGACCAATTTCTATCTGTAACAATTACAATTATGTCAGATCTAATAAATTTTATATATCCATATGCTAAACCAAACTTTGAATTTTGATCACTTAGAATAATTCGATCGTTCTTGGTTAGTTGACTAGATGTTAATGGCGGATTCTTAAATGCATCTCTTTCAAACATGTAAACAAATTGATTTGGTATAGAATTAAGATCGCAGCTAACAATCTTTAAATTCCCCACACAATTACCACCATTTGTTTCTCTAAATTCTGCAGTACTTCTCCATAGATCTGTTTTCATAAAACTCAAAAGTCCTTCTTCTTTTGTAATCAGCTTGTCCCAATATTGAAAATAATCCCCATATAAGTTTTTATCCAAATGAGAAGTAAGTTCTTCATATTTTTCTATTTCTATACCACTATCTTTAGCAGTTCCATTTTCAGTTAATTTATTTAGAACCATACATGCATCTAAAACAAAACATCTTTCACATGATGAACGTTGTAAAATTGAAGGTAAATCAGTAATTGAGTACACCAAATATTGTGATAACTCGTTTCTTATATTTATCAACATTTTTAAATCATTGTTTTTAATAGCATTCAAATAACATTGATGTAATTTTGTATAAACTAATGATGTGTAAAAACAACTGACTTCATATCTTTGTTTTATTAGTAGAGTATATAAAGATACTTGAGCTCTATTAGAAATATATTCCCTTCCTGTTTTAATTTCTAGAGGAACCACGTACTTAGAATTATCCTTAAGTTGTGCTTCAATCACAACATCTATAATGCCCCTTATTCCAAATATTGGAGAAACAATATTTTCTTCAATTTGCAGTATATTGGTTGCCTTAAATTCGGAGGTATTGTTGTTATTATAAGAAGACTTTTGATAATTATTCTGAACAAAATAATCTGTAATCCATTCTTTGATATATTCAAAATGCTCCAATACAATATTTTTAATTTCATTTCTATTTTTATTTGCTGCATATATTTCAATAGAATGTGAATCAAGTTCTGATTCAATTATGTTATCAACGATAGTTGTATCAACATTTCTATTTATTAGACACTTCTGAAAAAGTGAATGTACAATATTCCCAACAATAAATGGCAATGAAACAATTCCAGGTCCATTGAATTTCTGATTTATAATTGACTTTCTTTTGCAATCTACAGCATCTGCTATTCTTGTAGCAGAGATCAATGTGTCTGGATTCCAAATCAAAAGGTTATGATCTTTATCAACTAATCGGAAATTATCATCTGTATTATTAAGGATTATATGAATTACATCATTGGTTTTGAAATCTAACGATGCCCAATGATCTCGTACCATAATATTAATCAATTCATCATTTTCTGTGAGACATTTTAATATTATTTGTTTATTAACCACAGAATCTCTTTTAAATACACCTTCATGAACATTCTTAATCTGAAGTCTTTTCATCGTATCGAAAACCAAAGCTGATTTTGCTAAATTATCTTTTTCATCGTATAATTGGAAAATTTTATTAATTTTATTTTCATCTTCCAAATTACTCATACCTTTATATTTCATTGCTTTATCTGTGCTATTTACTTTCTTTAAATCAATTAAATCAAAATCTTTGGTCACTTTTACTGTTTCAGTATCCACAACATCAGTAATATCTGTTTGATCGGTATTAGGTCTTTTTGTTATTATTTGACCTTGTGTTAGACCCAATTCAATTCTTTCCATTAGATCATCATCATCATCACTAAAACAATCGTCATCACTTGAATTCGTTACATTTTCAAGAGGTGCCTGTGTTGCATGAACTGCTAGCTCACTCATATCGATATCGTCACTAAATGTATCGGAAGTATTATCAAAATTATCTAATTTTTTATTTAATTCCTTATCTTTATTCAAATCGGATTCTTTGTTCTTATGAATCTTCTGTTCAACTTTGGTAGATTCATGATCTGGGAAATTTTCAAGAGTATCAACTACTGAAATTTCTTTATTAGAATTAGCTATTAGTTTTGATCCAATTTGCATCAACATATTAGAAAGATCGATTTTATCTTCTGCAGTATTATAATCTATATTTTTATTTTTATTTTTCCTATTTAAACTATCAATAATACTATCATTTAAAGAATTTTTTGTAGCTACTATTTGTGTGATGTCATTTTGCTTAACTTCTAATTTCTGTTTATTCATAGCTTTAGAGTCGGATATAGATCTGTTGTATTGTGGTTTTTTTTCAAGACTTTTTGAATCATTGTATTTCTTTATTAATGTTTTTAGTTCAGGATCCATCAATGTATCAGGTAGATCTTTTGATTGAGAATCTCTATCATTTTTTAAAGGAGAAGATGGTAATTTGATATCATTATTATTTATATCAAAGTTAGTATCTAATGCTTGTCTTTGTTTATTTAATGAATTTGGAGTAGTTATCCAAAAGATGCCATCATCTGAGCTAGGCCTTGTTTTAAATAACGTTGGAGTTGTTGATACCGACGCTGGAACTGAACCTAATTTTGAATCTTTTCTTTTTAATTCTGGATTGTCTAAGCTAAATTCTTGACTTGATCTTATAAGTTTGAAAGGTGATGAATCATTTTTCATTGAAGTATCTGATTCATCTCTTATATCGATAATACTTGAGAACTTTTTCGATGAATCTAAATTTTTATGTTGTTCTTTAATATCTTTCAGCTCTGCAATTGAAATAGCCCTCTTTTTAGATTCATCTAATTTACCAATTGTATCAACAATTACTGGACCACCACCTATTTTTTTAGTTTTAGATTTGAGTCTAGAAGACGATTTATTTTTTGATTTGGAAGATTCATTGGTTATTTTCCCATTTTCTGATTTAAATCTTTTTGCCGGTCGATCCAAAACGTTTTCCATCCTCGATATCTATGTTTATTTAAAGTTATCTATGCCAGTTAGTGATGGAAAATAAAGAAAAAAAGGGTGAAAATATGTTCAGAAATGTGACAAAATCACAATTACCGTCTCCTTACAACGCGTTTGTCCCCTTTTTTTTTTCCTTTTTCATGTTTCAGTCGACAGACCATGACAGAGAAAATGTTGTACATAGTCGCAATAATCGTAAAATTGCCTTTTTTTTCTCGGTTTGCCCTTAACAATAGTATAATAATAATATATTGATAATAATATATATAATATGAATGTATATTGTAATTTGATAATCAATATTGTGATGTTGGTGATGATGAGCTGTTTTTAGTTGGTTTCACTTTATTGGTTTGTTGAGCCTTTTGTGCATTTTTGATTTACACTATCATTCACAATTGATCAACTATTTATATTATTATAACATAATAAGTTATTATCTATTCAATTGAGTGTTTTCACGCTGCACAATATTCAAACATTATAATTATAGAATCAATATAACATAATAATTATTATATTTGGAAAATCAATTAACTAACTCAATATCTATTTTATATAAATAACTAGATCAATAAATAAATAAATATATATCTAGAATTGAATATTCTAAATTTATTTTAATTTAAATTTAAGTTCCCATTTTAAAAAATGTCTGTTCCATATACTGCAATTGCATTGTATCCGTATGAACCGGATGCCGCAAATGCAAGTGATGATTTACCATTGAAAACAAAACAAATTGTTACAGTTACAGAAATCGTTGATGATGATTGGTTATATGGTTCATATACTGATGAATCTGGTAATGAAATTAGTGGTTATTTCCCAAAATCTTTTGTCGAACCTTATACAGAATTATCAACTAATTCAACAAGTCCAATTGAATCAAATAAGCAAGATATCCCTCAATCAACTCCTGAAACTGAATCAATAGATAATAATAATTCAAATATTAATAATGAACAATTTGTAGATTCTTCTGAAAAAAATCCTACAACTTTAGATCCAACATTAAAAGATATTGAATCTAATATTATTCATGAGCCTGAAAATTTTAAAAATAAATTAAAATCTTTTAATGTTACTTCAACTCCTTTAGTTCCAATGGGTAAACCAATTGAAGAAAATTTTGTTAAAAAATCTTTTACAGCATCAGATCATCGTACTTCTTATATTCCACCTTCTTTAGGTACTTCAAAACCGGTTAAAAAAGAAGAAAAAAAACCAGATGTTGTTTCAGGGGAAATCATTTCAGAAAGTTCTAAAGTTGAAGAAGTTGAGGCTCCAAGAATGACTTTAAAAGAACGTATGCAAATGTTGCAAAAACAACAAGAGGAAGAACAACAAGCATTAGAAGCAGCTCTGAAAAGAAAAGAAGAAAGAAAAAAAGCAAAACAACAACTTCAACATAATCATACTGTTTCTGAAATTGATCAAGATTCTAATCCTGCTGCACCAGGATCATTAACAGAAGCGAAAACCGTTAGTGGTGAATTAGAATCTGATACTGACGATGAAAATGGTAGTATTGCTGCACCACCTTTACCTGAAGTACCACAAGCTAAAAACATTGTTGCTGCATTAGAAAAAGATGATAGTGAAGAAGAAGAAGAAGAAGAGGAAGAAGATGGAGAAAACGCTAATGAACAAGATGAAGATGAAGATGAAGATGAAGACGAAGATGAAGATGATGAAGAAACTGAAGAAGATGCAGAAGAATTAAGAAAAAGAAGATTAGCAGAACGTATGGCAAAATTATCAGGTGGAATGGGTATGATGGGTATGATGGGTATGATGAGCTCACCATTACCAACCAAATCTACCACTAAGACTAAGAAAACTAAAAAGAAGAAGAAAGAAGAATCTGATGAGCTTGAAAATGTTCCCCAAGCAGTTCCAATTTTACCAATGGCAGCTGGAAATGCTCCAATTATGGGAATGCCATTACCAACTGCAACAGCCACAACAAAGGAATTACAAGAAGAGAACGTTCAATCTGATGAAAATGAGCAACCAAATCCTTTGTCACCTGAGCATCTTTTAAATTCACCAATTAAAGCAGCTTCAAACAAGGCCAACCAATCAACCGATGATGAAGATGAGGATGATGAATTTCAAGATACTTTTGAATCGGCAACAGCAAGTCCTAGAAAATCTATTTCAACACCTTCGATGGATCAACATCCGTATAGACAACAATTTAGTACACCAACTGCACATGCACCTTCAGTCCCAGTACCTACAGTTCCATCTACCCATGAACCAACAACTTCAATATCTCAACCTCCTCCAATCCCTGGAATTATACCACCAGCAGCAACACTTACCTCAACAACACCAACACCAACACCAACACCAACACCAACACCAACATCAACTGCTGCTCCTCCAATTCCGGGAACTGTTCCAACAACATCTGCTCCACCTGTTCCACCAATCACTGCACCTCCAAGAACAACATCGACAACCGCAGATTATAACAGGGCTCCAGTGTCTGCTCCACCACCAATGCCAAATATACCATCAACTATGCCACAGACAGTTCCACCTTCGAGACCTTCAGTTCCACCGCCAGTTCCTACAGCTGCAACAACAGGTTTTTCAGCAGGAAACCCACCACCAATTCCTGGAACAGTTCCATCAGTTCCATCCGCAACACACAGATCATCTATACCTCCTCCACCACCACCTCATTCACAACCACCTGTTCCATCTTCTGCTTCAGTCTCTGATAGTGTATCTCGTCATTCATCAATTAGAACTTCAACTAAACTTACATCCTCAACAACTCTTCCTTCATTTAGTGGCGGAGCACCACCAGTTCCAGGTAACCTCTCACGACATACAACAATAGGTCACGCACCACCTCCACCTCCTCCTACCGAATCTGTTCCATCGATTCCTGAGAATTCCAGTGAAGTACATTTATCAAGAGAATTTACAGGATCATCATTGGATGCAGCCAATTCATTGACTAAAACAGCATCAAATTTGACAACAAGTGCAACTTCCGAGTTTTGGTGGACTACAAATTCATTACCACCTCAATTGACCAAAACTGATACTTATTTTGAAGTTGATTCGACTGATATTAAGAGAAGAGATGGTAATTTAATCAAATTTTTAATTTATTATGTTTTAGATGCTCATCTCACTTCAATTACAATGGAGTTAGCATATGATACATCTGAACCTGAAAGACTATTATTTTTCCACGAGGAGAAAGAAAAAAGTAAAAATGATAGAAACAAACTCATTGATGAGTATACAAAATATGGTCCATCAGCGTATAATATTGGTGTTAAAAGTTTGAATAAATCATACAACGGTGAATATATTGATTTTATATTTTCTAATTTACCAAAAGATGTTTTACGCCCAATTGCAAATAAAACATACGGTGCAGTAGTTTATCGTAATAATAATGGTGATGTTAAAACATTTGATGAAATACGTCCAGGTGATATTTTGGTACTGGTTACATGTGTTTTTGAAGGTCATAGTGGTACCAAAGAAGTTGGATTCGGTAGACCTCATGTTGCCCTGGTAACCAGTTTTGATTCTGAAAAAAATAGAATTAAGGTTATTGAACAAACAGCTGGTGTTATTCAACAAGGGAGATATAAGCTTAAGAATATGAAATCTGGTAAATTGAGAGTCTTCAGAATTGTTGGACGTAATTATGTTGGTTGGCAATAAATATTGCATTTTCTTTTCCATTATCTATGGTCCATTTGTTTATTAACGTTTTCTTCCATTGCCATCAATATTCTGATTATTATTTTATATTTTTCATTTATTATTATTATTTATTTGTCATTTAATTATTTTTTTATATATCAGTATAAACATATAGTTTACAATTTTGAAATTAAAAAAGCATTAAAAACTTTCATGAATCGATAAAATTGATGATCCGAGACTTATCGTATTTAGCGAATATACTATTATTCAAAAAGTTGTATTTTTTTCCTTTAGCTTAATATGTCTGAAGTATGAACAATTGTAACATATTGTGTAAAGAACGATCTTGTAATCTATTGACAATAAATATAAAAAAAAATACATAAATTACAGGATGTTTCGAATAATTAAGCGTTTCAATAGTACTGTTTCGAAGACACATCTTAAATTTTTTAGTAAGCCTGATTGTATGCTTTGTCATGAGGCCAGAACCGTTCTTGACAACGCACTTGATGAAATTGACCCAAAAATGCTTCAAAACATATCCGCTGTTCAAGAGATAGATATTACATCTCCAAATAACAAGCAATGGTTTGATTGTTACAGATATGATATCCCCGTTTTACATGTTGAAAGAGATGGTTGTAAGAAGGTAGTTTTTATGCACAAATTCGATAAAGAAGAATTAGTCGAAGAATTAGGACAAGATATTTGATTTTAAATAGAACTTCATCAATTTAATCAACATTTTCTGAAATCATTTAAATATATATACATATTTACACACATATTATTATTTATTTTTATTCTCAATTCAGCATTTAATATATTATGTATTATTTATGTTTAGCAAATTATCAGTTTAAGATACAGGTTTTGAAATAGTACCGAGTCTATCAATAGCTTCAAATTCATTGAATATATCCAAATCTTGTAATAATTGTTTTGTTATAACTCTGTCTTTCTTGTTGTTTTGAGATGATGACTTCAATGATATCTGAGATGAGGATATCAACTTTCTTTTTGATTTAGTTGTAATTGAACCCACATTTAATTTTTTTTCATGAACTTTGTTAAAATTCTTGGTGATTAAAAGATCTTCCTTTTCTGAATATTTTGCATCAACAGATCTTGTTTGTTTTGTATTTTTTTTTTGCTTTTCGATTTTAACAACAATTTCCTTAGCTCTATTAGGTTCGATTTTAATATTTCTTTCTTGTTTCACCTTTTTATTCATAGTACTTGTTCTAGATTGAGCAAATAATTTCCTTGGATTGATATTTTGAAATTCTTTAAAGTCATTACCTTTTGATACTTCATTACTTCTAGATTCTTCTAATTTATTAGCAATATTTTTAATATTTTCAATTTCATTTTGCAAACTTCTTATATTTTCATCCTTGACATTCAAAGATATTTCAAGTTGAGTAACCTGTTTGGCCTTATTAATGAAATCCCCTTCAAGTGACCTTTGTTCATTCATCGATTTATCGAGTTTAGTATTCGCATTATCTAGTTTAGTTTCCATTTCTTTTGACTTCATTACTTCTGAATCATATGCACTTTTCAATGAATTTAATTCAATTCGCAAATCATCTAATAACTTTTTAGAACAATTTAATTCTTTTTGCATTACTCCCTTTTCTGTTTCAAGTAATAAACAATACTTTTCTTTTTCTTTAGAATTTTTATTTAGGATATCCATTTTTTTCTTTTCTTCATTGAAAAGCATAATATTTTTATCTTCATTTTGCTTAGCTTTTTTCCTCATTTCTTCAACTTCTTTCTGATAACCAATTAATTTACTTTCATATAATTTATTGCTAGATTCTAAACCTTCCATTAATTTCTTTTTTTCGTTTTGTAATTCTGCTATCAAAGGTGTGTACTTATTAATTAATTCTGTATTTACTGTTTTCATTTCATAAACCTTATTGTTTAATATTTGGGTTTCGTCTTGGCTTGATTTTAATTTTATTTCAAGTAACTCAAGTTTACGATTGCTTTCATGTTGATTCTTGATAAAAACTTCTTTTTCAAGATTCAATTTCTTTATTATTTCATCTTTTTTAGAGATAATATCGAAGTTTTCATTTATTTTAAAGGTGAAATCTGAAAGCTGTGCAGAAGAACAAGTTTCACCAAATTTCTGCAAAATGGTGTCCATATTATTATTTAGGTTGTTCATGATATTTTTATCTACTGAAGATAACGCAGATATTATTGTATCTCTATTACCAGTTTGTTCATCATTAAATTTTAAAACTGAAGTTTTGACGGCTTCGGTTGACATATTAATATTTTTAATCCTTACAGCAAGATCATTAAAATTATAATCCAGTGCAGATTTTAATTTACTAGAAATATCAACATTGGTTTTATTAGTTTTTTCAAAATTTTCATTTAAATTTCTATGTGATAAAATTAAGTTAAATGTTAGTATATTTCAAAAACAAAAAGACTAATTCCCTACTATTCAACATTGTAATAACAAACCTTAAAAAATCATCCCATTTTGATTTAAACTCATTTTTTTGTTTTATTACTAATTCAATTTGTCTTTTATTTTCAGTTGCTAAAGAAAACAAAGCTGACTCATTTTTTTTGGATAAGTCAAAGATTTCTTTTGTTAGATTTGAATTTTTAATTTTCTCTTCAGATAATCTGCCTGCTAGATCATTTACTTTCTGTTCTAAATCATCTATGTGTTGACGCTTTTGATTTATCTTACTTTCATTTATAGAATTCTGACTTTTTAAAGTACTTACTATATTTTTTAAAGAATAAACAAATTCATGCTCCTTAGATAAAACATCTTTTGTTTTCTTGATTTCTTCAGTTAATATATTCCTTTTACTATTTAATTCAATTGAATTATTTTTTAACTCTTTTAGCAAAATGTTTGAGTTTGTAATGGTGACTTTAAATTTAGCAATTTTATGTTTTAAGATATTAATCGATTCCGTCTTGGAATCAAGATCAATAGAGAGATCTTCCCTTTCTTGTTTTAAATCTTTATTTTCCTTTAATAAACATTTATTTTTTTTACTTAAATGTTGAATAGTATTTAGCAAATATTCAATCGAAACGTTATCTAAATTATCTGGATTTCTTTCTAGCTCTTTTGTTTTCTGACTTTTAATTTTGAGATCTTCAGCCTCTGCTTCACTATGTAAGGTATTTGATGTTTCAAAAGTAGTATCAGAATAATTAGTTATAGCAATATCACGAATTCCTGTAATTTCAATATCTTCATCATTCTCATCTTCAATTTTGGGATTAAATTTATTTTCTTTTATATCCGTTTCACTAAGATCGTTATCATTATCCTTGTTTTGGTTTTGCGTTTCACAATTATTTTCCATTTCATTATTTTTCATATTTTTTTCATTACTACTATTTTTATTCCTAAACAAAGAACTAATTTCTACATTTGAAGCAATTATTTTACCTTTTTTTTTATCATTTAATTTAAATTCGTTATTATCAAATTTAATTTTACTATTGGAATTTACATTAGGAAACAAAGATCCCTTGTTTCTTGTTGAAAATAAACTAGAATCCCTGAAAAAATTTGACATAACTTTGCCAGATATAGAGTTAGCTTGTTTTAGTTCTTGATTAGGTAGAACTTCAACAGTATATCAGGAAAAGACAAAAGTCTTAAAGGATGGCAAATTTTATCTTGAAATTTGAAATTGCAAAAAAGGGATTCCTATTTTTTTTCCATTTTGAGAAAAATGAAATCTCGGAGTATGTTTTTTTTTGTTGCAAGATAAGCTTTTCTTTTTCTTCATTATTTTGTTATCAATGAAATAGAAATGTATATATTAGTAGAAAGGAATAGATAAAGTTATATAGGATACTGAATTATAGTTATAAAATCTTTTCCCTTTTTATTCTAAATAGGTTATATAAATGTGTTTAAGTTTGAGTTCGAATTGGAATTGGAATTTGATTCTGAGTTTGATTTAACATGTTTTCTACTCCAGTGTCTTAAATATTCATGGAAACCGTGACCTTTTTCACCAATTGCAAAAGTTTCACTGCAGTTAGGATAAGGACAGAAAAAACCACTTGTTTCAAACCAATGATTTCTTACCCATTTATAACAAAAATAACCATTTTCTGGCATTTTAACAATTGAACCATTTGGATGAATACCATGTGTATTAATCAGATGACCTCTATATCTTGAATTATTCCTTTCATAAAAATTTGAATCCCAATTATCATCATATAATGAACAATATTTACAAAACCCTGGATGGTCCTTTTTGATTTTTTTACCATTTATAATTTCATATTCAATTTTACATCTTGTTATTTGTGGATCGTAAATTCGATCTTTATTATCAATATTTTCTTCATATATATAATTATTATCACAATGACAAACTACCTGTTCAATTGTGAAATAATTTGGTTGATTATATAAATGAAATTGTTGAAGCTTTCTTAAAAAATTGCATGGTCTGTTATAACAAAAATAACATGTATCTGAAATTTTTTGACAATAATCACATAAAAAAAAGGGGAATGGCACTATTTTATTTTCTTTATTTTGATTATCAATGTAACTACTGAATGTATTTATATTATTATTCTCAATATTATTATAAGATTCCATTTTTTCATTGTTGAATATGTTTAAATTGTTTAGAAATAGATCACTGTAAGATAAAAAAAAAGAAAATACAAGTTTAAAGAAAAAAATATTTAATTAAAGTTTATTAACATGTTATCAATATTTATATAATTTATTTTACTTTTTATTAAAGCAAATCAATTATAATGTAAAATATAATATTAAATAGTTATCTTTCAGCTTTGGGCAGAAAAAGAACCTCTACATATTTCTAGCAGAAAAAGAAAGGCAACAAAAATCATTTACATTTTTTATTTTTACCGATTTTTTTCTTATTAGTGTATCTTATTATTGATATATGTATATAAAAATTTAAACAAAAATTAAAGTAAAGTAAAAGAAAAGAAAAGAAAAGAAAAGAAATATAGAAAACTGAATGTAATTAAAAATTATTAATATTAAACTAATAATTATAATTATAATCCTGGTAATAAAAGAACGTGTAGGCTTATAATTATTATATATATAACAAAAATTAATAATATTTAAAGTAAATAAACAGATATGTACATAAATATATTGAGTTATATCTATCAATTCAAATTTGTAAATAAGTAAATGAAATGTAAATAAAGGAATTTTTTTATAATCCTTTTCTTTCTCAACGGAAGTTAAATAAAAAAAAAATGAAATTTTCGAAGTAATATTATTGAATATTAATCAAATGTAATTATGGTATCATATAAAAACTAATTAATAATTCAATTAGATTGTAACAGTGGAACCACTTGTTGATATCCAATCATTGACAGTTGATGATGATAAGGCTGAATCGAATGAAGTACTATCATCTAAAACAACAATTGAAATATCACCATCTTGGAAAATAACAGCAGCTTTCATTGTAGAATCATAAGGTCTTGCAAAATAATCAGAAGATCCACCACCACCATAAGCAGTTTCAGAACTTGAACCTTGACCATCATGTAAATGACTAATTAATTTATCAGAACCTGAAGATAAAATTTCAAAAATATCAAATTCACCACAACCAGTTGACCAACAAGAACAACTTGAATCACCATATTGTAAAGTTCTTGGAATTTTTGCATTTAACATCCAAATTGCTGGCATATCATAATTTGTAGTTGCTGAATCTGTTGCTTGTGGCATTAAAAATTCAAAGACGAAAATTTTATTTGCACCTGAAAAACCATGATAAGCTGGAATATCACTTCTATAATAACCACAATCACTTGATGAAGAATCTGAACATGAACTATCAGAGAAGATCATAAATTCAACATCAGAATCAATTGTAACATCCCCTAAAGCTTCCGCTGATGCTGCACCAGATGTACCATCTGAAGCACAATAAGAAAGTGAGTTACCGAAACATGATGACCATGTACCAGAACCAGCGGTACCACCCATACTGTTTAAGAAAACAAGACCATCAGCTGAACCTGGAGTGAAGTAAGCTGATCTTGTCCAATCACCAGATGAAGATGATGAAGAGGAAGTAGATTCTGCAGATGATGATGATGATGATGATGATGATGATGATGATGATGATGAAGATTCAGAAGATTCGGAAGAAGTTGTAACAGTTAATAAAGTTGTTTTTGAAGAACTTGAAGAATCTGGTAAAGCAGTTGTTACAGCTTGAGCAGTTGCAACATTTTCAGTTTCACTAGATGAAATTACATTACCACTTTCATCTTTGAAAACAGTTTCAGTAACATAAGCATATTCAATTGCAGCAGCTCTTTTATGTTTATGATGAACATGTTTAGTTGTTGTACAATCTAATTCAGATTCAGATTCAGATGATAAAGATTCATCAATATCTCTTTTTGCTAAATTTGAAGATGGATAATAAACACCAAATTGTGATAATTTAATTGGACCTCTAAAATGAATTGATAATTCTTCATCTAATGGTGACATTGTACCAGAGAATGATAATTCAGATGATGTACATTGACAAGTTGATTCATCCATATTTGTAACATCATTATAAGAACCTGAGAATCCAATACCTTGATATTGAATTGCAGAGACTGAATTACAATAATAGTTACATGAAATGTAAGAACAATCAGCACCAACTGAATTTGTTGATAATAAAGCAGTTGCTATAGTGTAAAGAATTGATATTGAGAATTTCATTTAATGTTTAATAATTATAATTTAATGTAACTTTTTTTTGTTTCTTTCAATAAATTTATATTATTTGACTTATTTAATTTAATAATTATTTATTTTGTAGTTTAAAATTAATGAATGTAGGTATTAAAAAAAATATAGAAATAAATGTAAGTAGTTTGTTTATTGTTATTAAGGAGAGACTTGAGTTAGTTATTTGTTAAAAATTCTTTTTTTATTCAAAGAGTAAAAAATTAAATTTAGTTTTAGAGGTAAGAAATAAGGTAAAAAGATATTAAAATTTAAGAAAAATGAATAAATGAAATAATTAAAAGATAAATTAAAGTATTAAATAAAATAAAATGAAGTACAAAATAATTAAAAAAGATAAAAGAAAATGTGAATTAAAAGAAATCAAATGGAACAGAGAGGAATTAACGAGAGTTTTTGAAAAGAAGTGGAATTACAATAGTTTTAATATAATCAATAAAAACCAAAACAAAAATAACTAGGAAACCAAAGGGTGATTAAGAAAAGCTTAAAATTTGTAAACAAAAAAAATGTGAAAAAAACATGAAACCACCAAATTAATGAATTAATAAATAAATAAATTCATTAAGCCTCCTTCTTACAACACATAAATAAAAGAAAAGAAAAAGAAACGCAGCCTGCCATATTAGGAAACCGACCGGGGCGCGTGACTGCCATTTTCGGCCTCAGCGGTAAACAATGGCCCAAAATTTAATTGGTTGCTAAAATTTTCACGTTTTTCTGTTTCACGTTTTTCTGTTTCAAGTTTCTTTTCTTTTTTTTAGTTTCTCTTTTTAGTTCCTTTTTTTGTTTTCTGTTTTTCTGTTTTTTTGTTTTCTGTTTTTTTGTTTTCTGTTTTTTTGTTTTTTTTTTATGTGAGCGTCGATCGTCCATCTTCATCTCCATTCCCATCTTCATTTTATTTTATTTTTTATTTTATTTCATTTTTTTATTTAATTAATAGCTATATATATCAAATTAATTAATTAATTAGTTATTTGATTGCTTAAATACTTGATGTTTATAATGTTTAACAAATGCTAATTGATGATCTTGATCACTTTGAATTGCATTATCAGGTAATTCATCTAATTCTTTTTCACCAGCACCAAATGAATTAACTGGTAAAACTAAAACATCACTAACTAATTTTGGTACTTCCATTTTTGTAAAATCTTTCCAAGTAACTTTTGAAAAAATTCCACTTAAAACATAATCATTAAAATATCTAAATATAACATCAGTAAATAATCCATCACCTGTCCAATTCATTATATCTAACATAAATTCATCATCATTTTCATTTCTTATACGATTTTCATTATTATTTAATTTTTCTAATGTTATATCAGTAATTGCTGCAATTATTTCCCTTAAAATTGGATGACCAGGTTTTGCTTGAATAACCCAATTTGCAAATTGTAATCTACGTGTATAATATTTTCTCCAATTTTTATCAATTGGATCACTTTCAATTCCAATAATCATACCTAATTCAGCTGGGTCAACATTTTCAGGAATCCAATTAGGAATTGGTTGTAATGGTAATGTATCAACATCTGCATAAACTCCACCTTTTGCAAATAAAATTAAATATCTAAAAAAATCAACTCTTAAAATTACATGTGGTAATGAATCATAAACTTTAACAATTTCTGGTATACCTCTATATAAATATCTAATAATTGCCCTTGATGTATCATCATTAAATAATTCATGAACAAATCCAGGATTTTTAATTGCCCATTGTTCTTCACCTTGTTTATATTCTTTACCAAATCTATCATCATTTAAACCATATTTCCAAGTTTGCCAAACATAAGCTGGAAATTTTTGATTTTGATCATATGGATAAATAAATGCTAATTTTTCCCTTAATGATAAATCAGGTGATGGTTTCTTCATTTCATTTAATTGTCTTTCAAGTCTTGTTTTATCTTCTTCTAATTGTAAAAGTCTCTTTTCTTGTTGTTCTAATAATTTTTCTGCAATTTCATCAAGTTTTTTAGAAATTTCCATTTGATCATTTAATTTTAATCCAAATAAATTATTATCTAATAAATTCTCATTATCATTTCTATTATTCCTACTATCTCTATTATTATTATTATTATTATTATTATTTGAATTTGTTGAAATTAATTTATTCTTTGGTGAAATTATCCTATATAATAAAACTAAAAGTATTAAACTACTTAATATAATAATTACAGCTTGCCTTATTTTAACAGATTTCAACATGTTTGAATGTTTAGTTATATTCTATATCCATGTAAATATGAAAAGAATAAACAAATTAATAATAAAACCAACAAAGAACAAATCGAAATCGATGCTGTGATTTGTTATTCAATATATTTCATGTTGTTACACAATACCCAATACAAAAATTCTCTGCATTGAGCCACTGCTTTAATTAAAGAAAGAAAAAAAATATTTTTAATAATAATAAAATAATAGTAATAATTTCGACGGATTCGATCTCTGTGATCACGTGCACACCTTCTAATTAAAAAAAAAAAATATAGCATACATATTACATATTACATATTATATATTATATATTACATATTATATATTACATATTATATAACGGTGTTAGATACGAGTTCAACCGAAGCAATAAATATTTTAATGTATGCAAATTGCGCGGGAAATTCTCGGTTATTTGTTGTTTCTCTTTATCAGTTAAGGAATCAGCGAGATAGCAAGTTTGCTTCGTTTCGTATCAACCGATTTTATAATTGTCATGAGATCACCGTATATTTAAGATTTGAATGTTTGTATTGATGGATAACTGATAAGATATTTGAATACATGAGAATGAAAAAAATAAAAAAAAATATTATAAATTACTCCGTAACTGCCTCTTTTCGTTCTTTGATTTTCAACATTTGTCTTTTAATACATTTAAAATTAATCTTATTTATTATTATTAATAACAACAATAATTAAATAATTAACAATGGTAGAAAAAATTGATATTAATGAACCAATTGATTTATTTATTAATGCATTAAAAAAAGATGGAGTTGTAATTGTTAAAAATTTTGCAACTCATCAAGATTTAGATAATTCATTAAAAGAAGTTCAACCTTATTTAGATAATGATAAACCTTGGGAGGGTAAACTTTTCCCACCTGAAACAAAACGTTGCTTTAGATTAATTGGTAGATCGAAAACTGTTCGTGAAAAATTTTTTGAAAATGAAGTTTATCAAAAATGTAGTGAATATTTCCTTAATAGAACAACTAAAAATTATTATGATGATAAACCAACATTTTATACTTCATTACCATTACTTTCAATGTCAATGACAATGGCAATTGGACCTGGTGGTAAAGCTCAAAGAATTCATAGAGATGATAAAAATCATCATGCAACTCATATTAAATCAAATGAATATATAATGGGTAATGATTTATTAGTTGGTTTAATGGTACCAACTTGTAAAACAACTGTTGAAAATGCTGCAACTCAAATTATACCCGGATCTCATCTTTGGGGTGATGATAGACCACCTTATAGGGATGAATTAATTAGTGCAGAACTTGAAAAAGGTGAAGCAGTTATTTTATTAGGTAGTTTATATCATTGTGGTGCAACAAATTACTCAAATTCAATTAGGCCAATGCATATAATGTTTCAATGCCCTGGTATGTATAGACAAGAAGAAATACCTTGGTTAAGTTATTCTGTTGATCAAGTTAAAACTTTTTCACCTTTAGTTCAACAAAGATTAGGTTATAAATCAAGTGCTCCAAATCTTGGTTGGGTTGATCTTAAAAGTCCTGATTATTTATTACAAGAAGATGATGGAATTGTTGGTCATAAAGATCTTGATGAAGCTTAATATGTAAATTAATATTTAAAAAAAAAAAAAAGTGAAAAATGTAAATAAATTAATTTTTTATATATATATATTTACATATATACTATTTTAATATAAATTAATTACTAACTTTTAGTACTGTAATAATCTATTCCTAATGAAGAAACTATTATTTTGCTCAAAAGAGGCAGATAATCAAATCAAAAATACAATTAATTGACTCAAATCAGTAAATTATATTCTATTGAATTCAGAGGTTACACATTACACATCTTATTTGCTTGCCGGGTTCTGACTTATCATTAAATTCAGATTAGTGGGAAAATTGCTCGCCTTAAGTTGAAATCAGTGAAAGTTGTGGGAGAAAAGGCAATATCTCCCACCAAATAAGCGTGGCTCCCCTTACAGATTTGATGGGGAGTAAGGAGTAAGCCACAATTTTCGGACCCGGCAATTAAATATTTGGGCCGCACTTTTTTCGTGCACTGATTTATTGGCCGTTATAAATTAATATGTGAAAAAATAAAAATAATTTGTCGACCCCCTTTTTTTTTCTCAGCACTGACACACTGCTGTGAAGAAAATGAGAAAATTTTCATTAAAATTATTTTAGCATTAACCCCTTTTTCCATCTATTCATGTTTTACAAGATGGTTTAATTTAATTATTTAAATATACTTAATTCTTCTTTTATAATACAAACAGTTATAGATGAGATATATGAAATATCATATAATAGAATAAATGCCATATAAACAATGATAAATCAATTTAAATTGAATTTCATACCGAAATTAATAATTAAAAATCGGGATTTGATAAAATTAAGTAATATTAATAAACACAATTATTTATTAGGTGATTTTAAAAATTTAAGTTATAATTCAGTAAATAATAAGAAATCATATTCAACATTTAATTATAATAATCGAATTAACATCAATAATATTAATAAATTTAATATACATTTTCAAAAATTCAATCTCCGAAGTTTTTCCGATTTAAAAGATAATGAAGAAAATAAACAAAATTTCAAAGAAATTAATAAAGATATTAATAAAGATAACCAAATAAATAAAAAGGAAATGAATTTAATTGTTAAATTAAAATATTTTTTATTAAGACAAAATAGACCATTTAATATTGATGAAATTACTGCATTTTTTTCATGGATTTTAATGGGTAATTTTATTTGGATTTTTATTGGTACAACTACATTTTTTGGTGTAATTTTATATATTGTTAATTGGATTGATGATGGTGAAATTGAGAAAGTTTTATTAAAAAATTTATTAACATTTGATAATAAATTAAATATAAATCTTAATGAACCAAATTTTAAATCAAGTTGGGAAGATGGTAAAATTAAAATTAGAAATTTAAAAATTGAATCAATTTATTATGAATTAAAAATTTCTGAAATTTATTTAACATTTTCATTTAATAAATGGTTTGAAGGTAAAGGATTAATTAATGAAATTGAAATTGAAGGATTAGAAGGTAATATTAATATATTTAAAGATGAAGATATATTATTATTAGATGAATCATTTAATGATAAATATGAATTAAATCATATTAAAGTTAAACATAGTAAAATTAATTTTCATAGTGAAAAATATTTTAATAAACCATTAGAATTAATAGTTTTTAATTGTGATATGGATAAATTAAGAAGGGAATGGATTGTTTATGATTTTTTAAATGCTAATACAATGTTTGGATCACTTGATGGTTCATTATTTACATTACATAAAAGGCAACATAAATTTGCACATTTTAGTGGTATGGATTTACATAATGAAAATGATGATTTTAATAATATTAAAATGAATGATATTAATAAAGGTATTAATAATAGAAATGATTTAATTAATAAGAGCGCAATAATTAAATATAATAATAATAAAAGTAAAAATAGTGAAATTGAAAAAGATAATAATTATAGATTTTATGATAGATTTAATGATAATAATGATGATGAAGGAGAAGAAGAAGAAGAAGAGAATAACAGTAAAGATAATTTATTTAAAAAAACTACAAGATTAAGAATTGATATGCTTGATTTATCATTTTTAAATAATAAGAATTCTAAATTAAATTGGATTGAATCAGGTAAAGCTGAGATTATATTTGATATTATGTTACCAAATGAAGAAGATCAAATTTTAGATAACAATAATAAAGATAAAAATAATACTAATAATATAATTAATAATGATAATAATAATAATAATAATAATAATAATAATAATAATAATAATAATAAAGAAATGAAATTATTTGAAAATCAAATTAATTATTTTAAAGATTTAATTGATAAGATTTATAAGAAATTAAAAGATGAAGAAATAATTGAAGAGAAAATGAATAAATATGTTGTAATTGATATGAAGATTAATTATTATAATTTAACAGCTAAATTTCCTGAAGAATTACCATATTCAAGTTTAACTGGATTACCATATATTTCATCACAAGATTTACAATCATTAGTTACATTTATAAATGATGAAAAATTTGGATTATCATCATCGAATAAATATATTATTGAAGAAGATAATGATAATAATAATAATAATAATAATAATAATAATAATAATAATATTAATAATATTAATAATTTTGATGGTGAAGAAGATAATAGTGATTATAAAGATTTTAGTGATGGATTTGAATTAAATGAATTTAATGAAATTGAAGAGGAAAAAATTGATGAAAATGGGAATAAAATTCGATTATTACCAGCTATTAAATTTCGAATTGTTCAAAATTTAAAAGATTTTGAATATATTGATTTACCATCATTAATTAATTTTTCAAATATGAAAAAACCTGATGATAATTGTAATGAAAAAGTTATGAAAAGTTTTATTAATACCAATAAATTTATTGATAATAGTATTGTTGAAGTTTTATCATTATTACTTGTTTATAAAGAAGAGATTCAAACTAGGTTAATTGAGATGTATTCACGTCGTAGTGGATTTGAAATTCTATTTAACAATTTTATATTGGGTAATCTGATACTTGTAGGATTAGGTAGTTTTGTTATTTAATGATTATTTAATAATTATATAATAATAATAATTATATAATAATAATAATAATAATTATATAATAATAATAATTATATAATAATAATAATATTATATAATAATAATAATATTATACAATAACATAGTATATAACATGTTTTGCATTGTTAAGTTAGAGAAGAAAACCAGTGTTTAGCGCGATTTGCCCCTGCGGCGGTGCACGCTATTTTTTTAGCTTTGCGAGCTAAGAGCGATTTTTTTCTGTTTTGGCTTGCTAAATTTTTAGTGTGCAAATTAGAAATTAGACCAGTCCGAAATTAATGGAAATTATTTGACTGTTTTCTGTTTCTTTCACTTCATTTCACCTCATTTCACCTCTTTTCACCTCTTTTCACCTCTTTTCATGCCTCTCATCAGTCAACACTACAATTAAAATTATAATATATATATATTTATATATATATATATATATATAAATTAATATTCCATTGCTTATTCTGTCTAATTTTTGTCTGGTGGTCTCTCATCTCGATTTTGCAACCATCTACAATAGATATCAACCTGTCCTTTTCACAAGTACTTTGAATACACATATTAACACACATACATTCACAATTTAATATATATTATTATATATATATATAATCACACTTTATACAACAACTAAATTATAAATTATAACACTCCCATTGTGGAAGGCAATAAACAAACAATATATTATATACCATTTCATTGTTAAAAACTCAACACAATAACTTAATAATTTTCTTGTCCTTTTTTTTTGCCCAAAAAAATTTTTTTGCACATTTCACAGATTTTGTTTTTTTTCTTAAAAAAAAAAAACCATAGTTAATTACATCTTTGATTTACGGTTAACAATTAATAGAATGTTGATTAATAATTTTAATAATACTTCTAATACCAATAGAGCTAATAAACCAAATACTACTGCTACTATTAATAACAATAATAACCTTAATAGTTTTAATAATATCAATAATATTCCTACTATTAACGGTAATATCAAATCAAAGTCAATCTCGTATTCTGTTGAAAATATGACAGAAGATTTTGATAAAATGCTATTTTTGAATAATACCTCAAATCAATTTCATAGAAGTTCATTTGATGCAAATTCGAAAATTGGTTCTTCTTCAAATCATTCAAATGACTATTTAAAATTTTCAAATTTGCCAAATTTTAAACAATCTTTTGATTTACTATCAAATGATAATAGTAATAATAATAATAATAATAATAATAATAATAATAATAATAATAATAACGATCAGACAACTCTAGCTTCTTCTTCAATGTTAATGTCTTATTTATCACCAAACAATAATATTAATAACAATATTAATAACAATATTAATAATAATATTGATTCAAATTCTCTAATTTCACCATTATCTCCTCAGAAAAATACCTTTAGTCAATCACCAAAATTATCAACTGATATATTCACAACATCCCCACTTTCAAAACCAAATGACTTGATGAATCCTTTGAATAACAACATGATTGTTAATAATAATAAATCCAATAGTATAGATGCAAACTTTTTAGGGATTTTTTCAAATATTGAAGATTTATCATTAGATGATATTAACTTATTAAATAATCAATATATTACTAAAACAAATAGTAATAATACTAATAATACAAATAGAGAATCTTTTAATAGTAGTTTATGGGGTGATAATAGCACCGCAACTACAACAACTACAACAACTGCTACCAATGGTACAAGGGCTTCAATTACTATGACTCCATTACCTTCAAAAAATAATAGTATATCAAATAGCAATGCTTATAATTGGGTTTCTCCACCTTTAGCAGATTTTCAACCTTTAAGAAGATACTCTTATGATGCTGCTAATGTAACAACTTTTATACCTTCAAATAATAATTCAATAGATTATAATAACAATTATTATTATAATGGCAATAACAATAATAGCAATAATAATATGAACATGAACATGAACATGAACATGAACATGAATATGAATATGAATATGAATATGAATACCCCAAACCCCTATCATCAATATAATACCAATAATCCAAATAATAGTCGTATTTCAAAACATTCATATCAAACTAATATGAATTATCCGTACAATAACAACAACAATAACAACAACAATAACAACAATAATAACAACAATAATATTAATACCAATAATAATAATAATAATAGCAATAATAATTTTAGTTTCCGTTCGAATGTTATAACACCATCAAAGGAACAAATAATTCAATGCCTTAATGATGTATCGAATTATTTAGGTTCACCATCACCTGAAGTTTTAGATATTGCAAATTATTTAAATTATCTTAATAATGAATCATTACCTGAATTAAGTTATTTAACAGATTTACATAATTTAGCAAATTATGAATTAATTGCATGTTGTTTTAAAAATTCAAGAATTGATATTTTTCATATAAGTCCAATTAATAAACAATTATTAGGTGAAATTAAAATTGGAGATTTAGTTATTGTTGAAGCTGATCGTGGACGTGATTTAGGTAAAGTTGTTAAATTAAAAGTTTCAATTTTAGAAGCTAGATTATTACGTTATGCACAATATTTAAATAGGAAAGTTATCTTAAATAAAGATGAAGAAATTAATAAAAAATTACCAATTTTAAATTTTCCAAAACCAGTTATTAGATTTGCTAAAAGTGAAGAATTATTATCAATTAATTCTAAAATTAATGATGAAATTAGAGCTGTTGGAGTTTGTCAAAATAAAATATTAGAATATGGTTTAAATATGAATATTGTAGATTCTGAATATCAATGGGATATGAAAAAATTAACATTTTATTATAATTCGGATTTAAGAATAGATTTTAGAGATTTAGTTAAAGAATTATTTAGAATTTACAAAATTAGAATTTGGATGTCGAAAAAAAGTGATATTTGTTAATTATAGATTTAATATTTAAAATGCAAAGGAAGAAAAAAAATATATAGAAACAATTGTTCGTTTATTTTAAAAATTGGGAAAATATATATTTTGATATTTTCAGATTAAGGGTTAATTAGATTATTTTGGGGGGAATTTAATAAAGATACGTATTAATACGAATATTAGTTAAATAAATTTATTATACGTTAAAAACATATATAAATGAGTTATATTATTTTATAATTGATTAATTAATTAATTAATTAATTTAATTGAATTTTACACATATAAAAAGCCATTAACGAATGAAATTCTCATGTCGTTGCAGAAATGACGGGCTCTTTCTCAACGCGCGTGCGTTTTTCAGCAAATGAGGAAGAAGTTGTTGATGTTTTGGTTTTTGATGTTATTGTTGATGTATGCTGGATTATATTGTTTTTTTATAATCTTTAGAAGTCTTTACTATAACTCAACTATGATATTATATTTTGTAATATGAACAAATCAAATATTTTATCTAGTAAAGATCCAAATCCGGTTTCTAATTTGAATCCTAATATAATCAATAATTACAATAACAATAACAATAACAATAACAATAGCAATAATAATAACAATAATAATAATAATAATAATAATAATAATAATAATAATAACAACAATGTCGATGATAGGGACAGAGAAAAGCATGAAACAATATCTAAATTACGTGATAATTATTTAAATATTAATATTGATAATTTAGATAATGAATCAATTATTTATAATACTAAGATTGGTATTATTGAAAAAATTAAATTACTTTTCAAAAAACTGACATCAAATATTGACAAACGTACTGAAATTTTATTTTATCTATTTTCAATTGAAATGTTTTTCATATTTTTAACATATACCCATTATTCATATTTTGATAAAAAGAATAGATTTTTAACACCTATTGTAATGGGTGGGGAGACATCATTATTAGGTCAAACTTTATCACAATTATTTAAATGGGTTATATTTTGTTCAAATAATAATAATAACAATCCTTATATTATTAAAGATGAAGAAATGAATATATCTAATTCTGAAATTTCAAATTTATCAGATTCAAATGAGACAAAAGAAGTAAACGATTCATTTAATAAAGCAAGTACATCAAATGGTACAGATTTAAATAATAAACCACATTTTAATAATATGCATATAAGGAATTCAAGTAAGAATAATATTCAAAATATTAATATACCCATAAATAATAATAATAATAATAATAAATTAAATATTATAGATCAAGATATAACAGTTCAAGGACATTTAAAATTTTTTATATGGGGTGGAGTTAATGGATTATTATGTAGTTATTGGATTGAGTTATTACTTTCAATTTTTAAAGGTAAGAAGATTGTTTGTGTTTTAATTGATCAAAGTATTGGTAGTGTTATTTTTCAAACATTATATTCATTATTTATTTGTTTATGGGATGGAGAGATTGAAATTGATGGTACATTAGAGGAGGATATTAATAGTATAATTAATAATAATATTAATATTAATAGTAATCATTATAATAATAATCTTAATAAAACAGTTGATTTAACTTGGGATAATTTTAAGAAATATTATTCTGGTATGCTTTGGAAATATATGAAATTATCATATCTGATATGGCCATTTATCAGTGTTCTTTGTTTTACAATTTTAAAGGATGAGTGGATTTTCCCCGTGAATTGTTTTTTCACAACATTATTCAGTGTGATATTAGGTATGTAATATATATGTATATGTATATGTATATATGTATATGTATGTCATATATGTATGTTTTTTTCAAAACACCGTTTTCACCAAACAAGCCAATCGGATTTACCTGGAAATTTTCTCGGAAAGCGAGAAAAAATTGCCGATTGGGAAATTTTTAAATTTTGAGGGTGAAAAATTTCGCTGTGGAAGAAAAAAATTGTTTGTTTACATTATGTCATCAATCAGTTCCGTCTATTTTCTATATCTATTTCAATTTCTATTTCTGTTTTTATTTCTGTTTTTATTTCAGCAGGAACATTTATCTTCTTATCCAGTCTATAGATGTATAAGTTATATATTATATTTATTATTATTATTAACTAATTATTCTTTTTTTTGGTTAAAAGTCGATCATATAACCGTTTTTCCCCCCTTTTTTTCTCTATCTCTCTCTCTCTCTCTCTCTCTTCCCTATATCAAAAAAAAAAAGAACAAACAACAAAATCATTTCCATTGTTTTATGTATATTCATTCAGGTTTAATATATAAATGGTCGATGATACATATTATATTACACCACATGAAGCAGCTCTTGCAGTTGTTGCAACAGCAATGAAAAAATCTCGTTTACCATTTTATATTTTATTTATTAATTCAATAATGGGTGCTTTCTTATTTAGTGCAGGTAGTATGTTATATGTTATGTGTGAAGCTGGAAGTTCAGGTATTCAAGAAGGTGCTGGGATGATTCTTTACCTTATTCAAGGTGGAGTTTATGCAATTGGTTTATTTTATGTTATAGTTTGTGGTATGGAATTATTTAATTCAAATATTTTATTCTTTACAGTTGGTGTATTTCGTGGTGCTGTTACATTTATGGATTTAGCAATTTCTTGGTTTGTATCATTTTGGGTTAATTTAGCAAGTACAATATTTGTTGTTTACGTTTTTTGTTATTGTTCTGGTATATTTAAACAAGAAATTTATGTTAATGGTACAACTGAAATTGCAAAATTTAAAGATTCATTCTCATTTGCTGAAACTTTATTAAAGGCAATTGCAGGTAATTTCTTTGTTTGTTTAGCAGTTTATTTACAAATTATGGTCAAACCATTACATGTTAAATTTTTATTAATTTTTTTACCAATTTTTACATTCGTTGCAATGGGATTTACTCATGTTGTAGCTGATATGTTTTTAGTTCCTTCTGGTATATTTAATAATTGTGGTTATGGATTTGGTCATTATTTTTGGAAAATTATGTTACCTGGTGCAATTGGTAATATAATTGGTGGTTCATTCTTTGGAATTGCAATTCCTTGGTTTTTACATTTACAAGTTATTGAACATGATATGAAAAAATTAAATTTACCAGCTTATGAAGAACGTGATGAACAACCAATGTTAAATATGGATTCAAGAGTAGTTCGTGTACCAACAACTCCTTCAAGTATTTCTTCAATTAAAGAATTTAGACCTGATGATGAAAATGATATCTCAAAAGTTACAACTCATAGAACTAGTTTATCAAGTGGACTTTCAAGAGCAACAACAAATGCATCTGTACGTTCAAGACTTTCAAGAATTAGTACAAAACAAATTAGATCTCCAAAAGGTGTATTCCCAGTTGTTGATATGGGTCAACCTTTAATGAGAGAGCAAACAATTGCTTCTGCTTATATTCCTTCAGGTACAATTAATGAAGAACCATCAAATAATCTTGATGATTTAGTTGATGAAATTAATGATTCAGATATTACTAGTAATAATACTAGTAATAATAGTAATGATTCACAAAGTAGTGCAGATGAAGAAATACCACTCAGTGGTTATTCAAGGCATAAAAATAAAAATAAAAATAAGAATAAAAATAGTAATAACAACAATGATAATGAAGAAGAAGATGAAGATGATGATGCTGATAACATTGATAATATGAATGATTTGGATGATGAAGCAGGTGATTATATACCAAATCCATATAATCCAGAACAAGATAAAGTTGGATCAAAATTAATTCGTGCATTATCAAGAACAGTTACTAAAAATAAAGATTTAGAAACTGGTGAGGCAAATAAAGATGAAGAACCATCAGGATTGGCTAAAATAATTACAAGGACAGCAACAAGAATAGGCCATGATTTAGAATTAGATACTGATAAAATAATACCACCACCAAAAGTTGCAACTAAAGATTATAAAATATCATCAACTAAAACTAAACAACCATTAACTACTTCTAAATCGAGTAAACTATCAGGTAATAAATTATTTAGACAATTCACATTTGGTGGTGGTGGTAATGATACAGATGAAATTCGTCGTAGATTATCACAAGCTAAAATTACAAGAAAAGCAGCTGGAATGTCAAATGACATTGCAGGTATTCATGAAAGTACAATTGATAAGAAATATCATACTGAATCATTACGCCGAAATAGTGTTGATCAAACAAGAAGAGCTAGTATTGCATCTTCATCGGATAATAAAAATACTTCAAGTAATAATAATAAAACACAGAACAAAAGCAATAATGCAGCTGCTAATAATTTTAGACACGTTAATTTTGATTACGAATACGATGGTGAAAGACCTGTAAGTTTTATTAGTGAACATACGGAGGAAACAAATGACACAAAAGAGAAACCAAATCAACCAAACATATAAAACTAATAATGGATTCCAATAATTAAATTATGATTTCGTGGTTTAATTTAATTAATATATAAATATATTTTGTTGCTTTATTTTTTTATAGATTTTTATTGTATAATGTTTAATTTAATTTAATTTAGTTTAATCTCAACCTGTTATCAATTAAGCGTTTCCGAAAAGGTGCGGCAATTCCGAGATTGTGAGATTTAAAATATACGTGTAGTAAATTATACCCAATCGGGTAATTTGCGTTTTATCACAAAATTTCTAATAACAAGTATAAAATACTTGGAAACTGATTATAAATTACAGTTATTTCTTTCTTTGATATTTTGTTTTCTTTATTTGTATACTAATCAAGAATCTTATATACATTCATATATATACATATATATATATATATAAAGGAGAAAAATGAAACTTTTCATAGCTGGTGCAACAGGTTATATTGGAGGTGAAGTATTACATCAATTCATACAATCATTCCCTGATTTCCAAATTGTGGCTTTAGTTAGAACTCCTGAAAAAGGTAAACTAATTGAAGATGCCACTAAGGGAAAAGTTAAAACTGTTCTTGGATCATTAGATAGTCTTGATGTAATCAGAGGAGAAACGGAATCCTCTGATGTCATTATTAACGCAGCATCTAATAATCATTTACCATCGTTAAATGTTATTAAAGATGTCTTATCTAATAAAAAATCTAAAACTTTATTTATGCAGATATCAGGTGCAGGTGTAATTTCAGACTCTGTTGACCCTGAAAAATATAAACCTAATAAAATTTATAATGATGTTAAAGATATTGAAGAAATTAATTCATTACCAGATTCTCAACCACATAGACCAGCTGATAAAATAGTTTTATCAATTGAAGAAACCAATCCTGAGTTTGTTAAAACTGTTATAATTTCACCTCCAATTATTTTCGGTTTTGGTAATGGTTATGATAATACATTGTCTGTTCAAATCCCATTATTAATTAAATCAATTGTTAAATTAGGAAAAGGACTTACAATTTATAAAGGTGACACCAGTTGGAGTCATGCTCATGTTTTTGATGTTGGTTCTTTATTCATTACTTTAGTAGCTAAGTTTGTTAATAATCAAACCCTTAGAAGCGGCCATTTAGGCTATTATTTCACAAATGAGGGCACAGACTTTACCTGGAAAGAAATTGCGGTTAAAATTACTGATGAATTATTTTCACTAAATTTGATTAAGAGCAATTCTATGCAAGAGTTAACAGCTGATGAATTTGAAGAACAATTTAAACTTCCTGCACTATATTGGGGTTCAAATGCAAAGACTATTGCAGAAGCGGGAAAATTAGCTGGCTGGAAAATGGTTAAATCATCTGACCAAGATTTCAAACAAGATATCGTAGATTGTGTTAAATATATGCAAAAGAATAATTTACTCAACTAGACTACATTTTAAATATATATATATTCCTTTATTATCAATTAAATACATACTATATATTTATCTAACAGAAATATCATACTTTGTTGTCTTTTTTACATATAAATCAGTGTAAATATATTTAATATCCAATTATATAATTGTGTTAAAATTAACTAATGTAGCTATTTCCTTCTTTTTTTAAAAACCGGTATATCCTCAATTCCAAAATCGTCATCAAATTCTAAATATTTCAAAGGTTTCTTCATTCCATCATCATCTAAATCACCAAACGTTAATTTCCTCTTTCCTCTGAAATTGTATTCAGCATCATCATCTTCTTGATCTTCATTAAAATCAGTGGCTAACGATTTTAGTTGTGATTCAGATGCAGTTCCTACAATTTTAGGCCATTTTTTAGTTGTATTCTTTCTCGGTGAAGGTAATGGTACAGGTACTTTTGAAAATGAATCACCACAAGGTATAATCACATCTCTATCTTTATCGTTATCAGTATCTTTCTCATTATTATTATTAACACTCTCCAAACTTTCTCTAATATCATTATTATCAGCTCTTTCCTTATTAAGTTCTAAATCATTATGAAATGAAGGTCCTGTTAAAGATCTTGCATATTCAAGAAAATTACTTGCAGGTTTTAGACTTCTAGGTGCAAATATACACCATTGAACGTCTATTACAGGTGGTAAAATACCCCTTTGTGATAATTCCCAAATATATGCCAAACTAACAACAGGTATATTCCATTTTTTAGCTGAATTAATTTTTCTTTTAGTTAAGCTAGCTGATGATACTTTTGTATCAGTTTTTGAATCTAAAATATCATTAAATTTATATTTAAATAACTGCGGTGAATTTGTTTTATTCAATCCTAAAGATGCTAAATTTGCAACTAAAAAATCACAATCTTGCGTTAGTTGTGTTTCAAGAGTTAAATTTAAATAATTAATCAATTTTGTAATATGTAAATATTCAATACCAATGAATCCTGTAATATGAATCTTCAATTTATAATCTAAATGTAAGTATTTAGGTATTAAAGACCATGAATCATTACATACTTTTTTATAATATAAACATCTTTCTATAAACCATTCATTAACTTTTTTTGAATCTGAAGTGTCATCAGATTTTAATATTTGTTCAGGTATATCATTATATGTAGAGAATGAGGGCAATAAGACATGAGTTACACTCGAATCATATTCATCTTGAATTTCTGCACCATTTTCTTTTAAAACTTCAATTAATTTAAGTGATTGTTCTTTAGTAAAACCAAAATATGAAAAAATAAAACCTTTAAATAAACCATTATTTTTTAATTTTTGATTTTCATTTAAAGTTGAATTTAATTTATTAATTGATTTTTCTAATTTTGAATAAAATGGATTATTTTTAGGTGATCCATAATCAATTACATTCCTGCATTTTTTATAAGCATTTAAACCAATTTGAGAAGGATTTTCAATAGTTGAAATATCGTATAGTGCAGGATTTAATATCCTTTGACATTTACAACAGTCAATAATCCATTTTGGATGAATTGCATTGATTTTCCAATCAATTGCACTTTCATATCTTTTACCTTCTCTTTTATCAGTTATTAAATATGTTACTTTTGGTGTTAATGAAGCAATTGATTTCCCACCAAAATGTTCAATTAATTTAGTTATATAAGTTTTTTCATAACACGGATTATCAACATCACGTAACCTGGATAAACAGAATAAACATGAGTTGAAAATTGGCCACGGATAATCATCTAATATTTGAATCGTTAATGGTGGTATATGTTTCTCTTTAAACCTTTTGAAAATATCATTTAAATCTTCAGGATATAATAAAGTAACATCTGTTCTATATTTTAAACAATATTTTGTTTTAGGTGTATTTATATTCCCAACTACTAAAATATTTGTATTACTTGTTAAATCATTTTTAATTTTACCACCCATTATAGCAATCATATCATTAATTCTTAATTTTTCCTCAGAGGATAAATCTGTTGTTGTAAAAGTTATCCCATCGAACAAGAGGTTATTTGAGGTATGGTCATTTTCATCAGCAATGTGTATTCGTTCTTCCATCCATTAGAAAATAATATCACTATTACAAAGCTTTATCATTAAACGTTTCCCGTAAATATTAATATTTGTACATAAATAATGAAAACATGAACAAAAAGAAGAAAAAAAAAGGGAAAACAAATTTTATAAACGGCGCTTTTGGACGAAGAAGAAAAAGAAAAAGATAATTATTTATTTATCTTAATTATGTGTATTTTATGTTATATTACTTGCCTTTCAATAGTTTATTGTGACTTGGATTCTAATCTTCAATATAATATAAGAATAGTAATAGTGATGTCAGGTGCAGACAAATCATCACATGGTAACAGCAGTAGATCACATGGACATAATCATAGTCACCATAAATCCAATATACAATATGTTGCTAAAGTGAGGTATTCAAATAATTTACCACCACCAGCATGTCCAGCTAAATTACTTAAAGATGATGATAAAAATAACTCAAAAGATGGAGGTGAATTAAAAACACTTGTTTCATCTTTTTTCAGAAAGGAAAATTTTAAAAATTTGATCAAATTAAATGATGATTTAGGTATGCCATTAAATTTAATTGATTTACCAGAAAAAGAAACAATTTATGGATTAAAATATAACGGTATGAATTTACCACTTCATCCAAGTGATCAATTATTATTAGCAGATCCTTTTAAAAATATTAAAACAAAATCCGATTCTGTTAGTTTCTTAAGAAGGACACAATATATTTCATCTGATATTCAAGGTAAAAATAATAGTTCAATTACAAATAAATTAATAAATGTTAGAAATAAGAAAGATGATGGTTTAGATCCAAAAGCTCAATTAAAAGCAATCGAAGATACTTTTGAAACTCCTGATTTATTAACAATTAGACATCCAACAAAGAAACATTTAAAAGCTAAAAAAATTTGGAATTTCTTACCAGATACTTCAATGCTTGATCAATCATATTATGATGTTAAATTTATGAGTAGTGCATCAATTTCTAAAAATAAAGATAAATCTAAAGATTCTATAAAATCAATTAATGATCCAAGATTATTAACTGCATTATTTAGGGAAATTGAATTAAATAAATCAACAAAATTAGTTTCATTTTATTTAACTGATGAAAATAATGCTAAAAATATTAAAGAAAAAGTTGAAGATGAAACAGAGAATGCTCCAATTGATGATAATGAAATTGAAGAAATTTTAAAAGATCAATCAAAGAGTTCAATTTATAAAAAACAAAGAGATTATGATGGTACAATTAAAAATATTGAATCATTACGTCAACTTGTTATAACATTTGATGAGAAAACTAATAATGCATATTATGTACCAATTAGTGGAAAATTAGAATTAAAGAAATGTAGAATTGATCCATATTTAGTACCTAAAATTAAAGAATCTACCTATGATAAAATTCATATGTTTATAAGAGAACCTACTAATTCAGAAATTGAAAATAGAGATATTTCAAGAAGTATATATGATCCAATGGAATTTGGAGCCGATGAATAATTTACCTTTTAATATAACTATTAATATTTTATTTAATAAGTATACATATATATATATAATTAATTTTATATATATATAAATTTATAAAATTAATTTTTTTTGTTTAAAAAAAAAAGGAAAAAAAAGAAAAAGAGCAAATTAAAAAAATGTAGTTTATTAAAAATCAATGAACTAATAATAAACCAATGCATATAATAATATGAAATGTAAACAAATAAACCTAAAGAAAAAGATAAAGTTATGTATAAGTTAAGCAAATAAAAGAATAAAAAGGTACAATGATATATCAAAATGAATTAATAAAAGGTCAACTTGCATATCTGTAAGTTCTCGTTGTTCCAACTTCTCCCTTTATAGTTCCTAAACCTATTGAACCAGAAGGCACAGTTGATACTGCTGTATACATTACTTTAAATGATTGAACCCAAGCAGCTGAATATGTTGTAGCCCTACCAGCTGTAGTTGTAGTTAACCACACAATTGTAGGTGAGGTAGATACCGTTGTTTTATGTTTCTTTGTTGTTGTACCTGTTGTAAGTTTTGTTGTATCTGCAGTAGAAGATGTAGTTGTTAAAGTAGCAACAGCTGTTGCCTTTGTTGTTGCCGCAGTTCCTGTGGTAGTTCCTGTTGTTGTTGCTGCAGTTGCCGCCGTAGCTGTTGTTAAAGCTGTTGCTGCTGTTGCTGCTGTTGCTGCTGTTGCTGCTGTTAAAGCTGTTGCTGCTGTCGCTGTTGTTAAAGCTGTTGCTGCTGTTGCTGCTGTTGCTGCTGTTGCTGTTGTTAAAGCTGTTGCCGCTGTTGCTGTCGTTAATGCTGTCGCCGCCGTAGCTGTTGTAGCTGTTGTTGCTGCAGTTGCGGTCGTTAAAGCTGTTGCCGCTGTTGCTGTCGTTAATGCTGTCGCCGCCGTAGCTGTTGTAGCTGTTGTTGCTGCAGTTGCGGTCGTTAATGCTGTAGCTGCTGCTGTTGCCGCTGTTGCTGTTGTTAATGCTGTTGTTGCTGCGTTTGCTACAGCTGCTGTTGCTGCGGTGGTAGTTGCTGCTGTTAATGCTGTTGCTGCTGCTGTTGTTAATGCTGTTGCCGCTGTTGCCGCTGCTGCTGTTGTTAATGCTGTTGTTGCTGCGTTTGCTACAGCTGCTGTTGCTGCGGTGGTAGTTGCTGCTGTTAAAGCAGTTGTTGCTGCATTAGCTGCAGCTGCCGCTGTTGTAACAGTAGCAGCGGTAGTAGCAGTGGCAGCCACTGCAGCAACAGCAGTAGTTTCAGTTGTAATCACATCAACTGCAAATACTCCCACAAATGCAATAAAAAAAGAATAGAAAATGAAAAATGAATATGATAATCTCATTTCTTTTTTAATCGATTGTAATTATTTGTAAAAATAAATTTGATAAATATAAAAATGTAATTTAAAAGAATAATTGAAAACTTTTTGAATGCTAATAACTGTAAATGCTGTGAGTTGTTATGTTATTGTTTTATATTTATTAATGCTTAAATGTTTTATCATATATATTTATGAATGATATGATTTAATGGTATAAATTTATAACCAGGTTTTAATGAATCCGTAGATGTTGTTGAAACTGTAATTTTAACGATAGGTAAAAAAAACAACTGACTGGTCAAACAGAAAATAATCAAGCTAAAGATTAAGTAATAAGAAAGTATTTGGTAATGTCTAATGATAGATAATCAAGATATGAAGGAGAGAAGTAAAAAAAAAGAAGAAAGGAGTGTAGATAAAAAAAGAAACTAGAGGAGTTGAAAAAACTGAAAGAAAGGAAAAAAAGTGTTCAATACAACATACAACTAAGTTGATAAACAGGCTTATTTGGGTGTAAAAGGTGGTTGTTGTTGTTGTTGTTGTTTTATTTTTTTTTCCAGTCAAAATTCTCAAGATCAACAATGGCACTTGCCAAAATTTGAATAACCGCTGCCAGTCAGATTCCAGATCTGCTTCCGTATGTTTTATATACTGTAAAAATTCTAAGCCACCGCGTTTTGCCGGAATATGTTGTGTTATTTTGTGTTATTTTGTTATTTTTTCATTTTTTTCTTTCTTTTACCATCTTTTCCTTCTCGGTGAGCGCGTTTTTTGTCCCTTTTTTTCGCATTTTCATTTTATTTTTTTTCTTACGTGTTCATAACCGTTAATTTGTACTTTGTATAAAAATTGGTCGATCGACGCTCCACACACACTCTCTTTAGAGCTGTCATATTGTGACAATATATTTGTCGTTGACCCTTCTTTGTTTATTATTGTTACTATTTTTTTTTTTCAGATGATTTTTGATATTCTTTTGTTTACATATTATTTAAAGTATCAAATCAATCCAAATTTGATTTAGTTCAATATCTTTAAGTTGTTTAATATAAGATACTGGTATGATCAAAAATTCATAATATACTATTAACCAATCAACCATTATGCTTAAAGATATTTCGAATAATTTGGTCTCTGTTTGTGATGCAATCATTCAAGATCAACAAACTAATCTTCAAAAATCAAATATTAACGAGTATTCTAAAAACGGTAAGAAATATAAATTAACATCAGATGGGAATTTTATCAGAATTCAAGGTGAAGATAAACATTTGATTATATCTCAATCTTATGAAAATTTTAAATTTAATTATTCAATTTTATCATCATATACAATATTGAAAAATTGTGGTAATATTTTAAATGATTATAGAAAATTATCATTAGCAATTATATTTACATCAAGAGAGATTGAATTAAATAAATGGTATGATGAAAGTTCAAAAATAACATCAATTGAAAATGCCCCTTATGATTTAATATCTTCAATTGAAGAAAATGAAAATGATGCATTAAATTATATTTCAAATACTGATTTAAATTTAAGGAATAGTTTAATTAATTTAGGTTGTTTAATATTAACAGCAACTAAAATTAATTTTTTTCAAACAGATCATAATGTGACATCACCAGTTTTAGAAGGTTATGCATTAAGAAAATTAATATTTGAAAATTTTGGTGAAAATGCTTTAACTTCAATTGATGTTTATAATTCTTTAAGAGCTTTTAGTCATTGGTGTTCAATTAGGGGTATTTTTTATAAATTAAATATACCAAACATTCAAATTGATAATTTATTAATTCATAATTTTAAATCATTTCCTGAAATACCAATTTGGGTTAATGATTCATTATATGGTAGATATCCAGCTGGTTGTTCAAAACTTGCATTAGTGAAAAAATCATTAGTTGTAATATCAAATTCAATTTATGGTAATTTAATTAAATTACCTTCAGATTTAGATATTAAAAAATTATTAGAATTATGTAAAGATATTGAATTAGATCCTTTAAAATATCATATTAGATCAGGAACTTTATCTTTATCTTTAAATCATCATTTAGAAATTAATAAAATTTTTAATAATTCAAATAAATGGTTAGAATTTATTTCATGTATTTTACAAGCAATTGGGAATTATCATTTACCTTGTGAGAATAAATTTATAATATCTAATAAGATTTTAAAAATTAATAAAATCAAAGACAAAAAACTATACCAATCAACTTGTAATTTAGTCAATAAAATGAAAAGTTTAGAGAAATTAAATGGTAAATATTTATCAGATAAAAAAATGTTAGAATTACTTGGTGGCTCAGTTGAGAATTCAATCACTTCGTTGTGTAAATTTTAGCTTAATAAATAATTTGTTAAGGCTCAGCTCAGCTAAATCTGCTTTTATTTGTAGTTTATATTTTTATCATCAATTTACGTTTTTTATTTGTTCTTTCGTTTTCTTGTTTTAATTTACTTCTTATTTTCTTAGCATACTCAGATATTTATAGATTCGATAATATAATGGTAATTATTAAATAGATTAATGAATTATTCAATTAACATTAAAAAATTACTAACAATAATGATAGGCAGTTAAAAAGGGACTTTCAATTGAAGAAAAGCAAACCAAGCTTTTAAATTGGTTTCAAGATAACCATACAATGTACAATATCAAAGAAATTGAAACCGTTGGAAGTAAAAAAACTGGAATTTCCTCAATGCAAATTAAAGATATACTCAAATTATTAATTGATGATGGTTTAGTTAACTGTGAAAAATGTGGAATTTCAAATATTTACTGGTCATTTCAGTATACTTCAATTTTAAAAATTAATACTGAATTTAATAAATTAGAATTAAAAAAAATACATAAAATAAATGAAATTGAAAATTTGAAAATTGAATTAAACAACCTAAAAAATGAAAGGTCAATTTTAAAGGGCGAAAAGAAATTAAAGCTAATTAATAATGTTTCAAAATTAAAGGAAGAAAATTTAAAATTTGAACACATTTTAAAAAATCTAAAACTAAATTCACCTGACATGATTAAATTTAAAATTAATAAAATAAAACAATTGCAAGAATCTATTGATATTTTAGTCGATAATATAGATATATTGTTTAGTTTTATTTTAGAATTGAATACCAGTGGTATGACAAGAGAAAATATATTTGAATTCTTCAATATACCACATGACTTAATTAATTGATTAATAGTTTATTTATTTATTTATTTATTTATAATATTTATTTATTTACTTATTAACGTACTTATTTTTTTATACAATAACTGAGAACCATGCGAATAAACCAAACACTAAAAATACTGGGTAAACCATCAAGAAAATTCTTTGATCACCTTCATTATCATCATCTCTTGCGACAAATGTTAAACTACCTCTTCTTTTACAATTATTAACAATTGCCATAATTAACCAAGTACATAATAAAGACCAAAATAACATAATTAAATTAATAATTAATCTAACAAATTTATAAGAGATTAAAATTGAGAATAATCCACCTAGCATAATTGGGAATAATGCATAACTTAATAAACTAACACATTGAAAGAAACTTAAACCGATTACACCACTTGTTAAACTACCATTTTCTAATTTTTGTTGAACTGGACTTAAAAGTTGAATATTAAGTGATAAAATTGCTAATGATGCCCAAATAAGTGTAAATGCAGCACTAAAAATTTGACTTGATGTATTATTACCATTATTATCATCATTACCACTATTATTTAAACTTCTTGTTTGTAAATATGTAATAATTAAACTAAATGAAAGGTTAATAATCAATGGACCCCAAAGATCCCAATCTCTAATTTTACCAATTGTCTCAGATGAATATTCGTCTGTTATATTATTATTACTATTTGATAAAGAATCAGAAACAACTATATCATCATCATTATCATTATTATTCCTAAAATTACTATTTCCAATTGAATCTTCAACATCTCCATTAATTGAAAATCTATTACTAATCTTTTTAACTTTGACTAGTGATTGACGTAAACGTAAAGGCCATAAAATTGATAATAATTTATTACCAATTGTCATTAAATCTCTATGTAATGTCGTTAAAACAGATTCATCTAATGTATTACCACCAGTAAATGGTCTTTCTCTAGTTTCAATTTGAACAAATGATGGTAATTGTGGAGTAATAAATGATGAAAGGTTAAAAAATGAGTTATTATTATTATTATTTGATTGTGAAGGTATAGAAGTTGATTGTGTAGATGAGTTAACAGGTTGTGTTGATGTTGGAGTTGCAGTTGGAGCTGGAGTTGATTGTGTTTGTTTAGCTGACTTAGCTGCTGGTTTTGAAGTTTCTACATCAGGTGTAATGAAAATATCATCATCATCGTTATCATCTTGTAAATTTGGACCCACAGAAAAGTTATCTGTAGTATCCAATGTATGGTATTTGTTATTAGAACTCATTGCTTATTTGACAATTGCTGTAGATGGATATTTAATAGAGTTTCACTTGCAGTGTTACATCTGTTCTGACTGACATTCACTATATAATAATGAAATTGTAAATTTGCTAAACAATTTTGCAGTGCGCAATGAAAGAATTTGAGTATTCATTTTAATTGTTAACAACGTTGTTATTACTATTAATGGTTGTGTTACAACTTCCTTTTACATTTATTTCAAAAGTATGGTTGAACAACATGAGAGTTGCCACGGTTTGTGTCTTGATGATTACCAAAAAACAAATAAACTGTTTTACTGGTTGTAGATACCAACTATGAGTAAAATCTGGCTTGATAAAATTTCTAACCATTATTTTTATTCTACACTGTCGGCCCATTCGTATAGTCAAGCATATAGTCTACCCATTTTCCAAATTATCCGAATAAAATATAATGATATCCTGGTTTGTTAATTATATAACAACGCATTCTTGTAAATAACTATTATAAAGATAACAATAAGAGAGTCTATTATCGAGTAAAAATCGTTGCGGATCTTCACTTTTCAGTGCACGTTGAAATTATTAATTATAATTTAAGAAAGTAAATAAGACAAAGTTAATAATATTACTAAAACAGACTTTTTTTCTTTATTTGACTGTGTTTAGAGTTTACGTCATTTATCAATCTAACTACAATGTCTGAAAGAAAATGTGCTTTAGTAACTGGTTGTTCACAAGGAATTGGACATTATTTAGCCCTTGAATTTGCTAAAAGAGGATATTATGTTTTAGTTTGTTCAAGAAGGGCTGAATCAATGAATGATTTGGTTGAAAAATATCCAAATCAAATATATGCATTCAGTATGGATGTTTCATCACTTGAATCAATTAAGAAAGGTTATGAATTTGTCTCATGTAAATTAAAAGATTTAAATTTATCAGGTTTAGATATTTTATATAATAATGCAGGTTCTTCATGTACATTTCCTGCAATTGATGTACCTGATAATGCATTAATTCAATGTATGGAAACAAATTTTATTGGACCTGTTAGAATAACTCATGAATTTTCAAGATTTATAATTGCTAAAAAGGGTACAATTGCATTTACAGGTTCAGCAGCTGGTTATTGTCCATTTCCATGGGGTTCAGTTTATGGTGCAAGTAAATCCGCAATCGGTCAATACGCAAGTATTTTAGCATTTGAGCTTGAACCATTTGAAGTTTCTGTTAAAAATTTTATAACTGGTGGTGTTAAAACTGATATTGCAGATAAAAGACCATTACCAACAGATAGTATTTATAATATTGATGCAATGAAAGTTGCATTTGAAAAAAGACAAAAAATGTCAGCAAATCATAGTCCATTGGATCCAAAAATTTATGCAAAGCAAGCAATTGATGAAATTGAATTCGGTTCAAGATCAAGAGTTGATGTTTATTTAGGTACTTGGTGGATTTTACCAAGATTATGTGCAATTTTCCCACGTTTCCTAATCTTATATATTTTTAGAATTAAGTTCCATTTGACTGCGTTGTGGATTGCTTTGGCAAATAGTCAAAAACAAGAATAGATTTTTTATTTCTTTATTATATAATATAAGTTTGATTTATATATTGATATATATTTATATATATATATATATATATATATATACAGAAAAAGTTAATTCCATAATTAACTTTTTGAATTATTTCATTTATTAGCTTAATTAATCACTTTCACTTTCGCTTTCACTATCATCTTGGAAATTGAATGCTGACTTGGTAACCTTTTTAACAGAATTATTGGAATTAATCGTTGAATTACTCTTATTTAATCCACTAAATCCACCAAATTGTTTATTAATATCAGCTAATGAACCTAATTTACCCATAGATGATGCTGATTTAACAGCATTGACTAAATTTGTTTGGGATTTCTTAATATCTTCAATAGGCTGATCATTAATTATCTCATTATAATTAGTATCATCATCATTATCATTCATTTGAATATCTGATTCATTATCTGATTCTGTCTCTGATTCCGATTCTGCAAACAAAAATTTATTCCTCGAACTATTTTCCCTTTTTATATTATTATTATTATTATCATTATTTTTAACATCATTATTAACTAGATTTGAACTTGAACTACCAACTAAATGAAATAATTGAGGTTTTGAGCTTGTACTAGTACTACGACGTAAACCTGATGTATTTAAATCTAATCCACTTAATCCAACCTTAATTGAAGACATTGAAGATGTAGAAGAATTTGATGATAAATTATTTAAACTACCAATTTTATTATTTGAAGATGATCCAATACTTGAAGTACGTTTTAAATTCTCATTGGTATGATTTTCAAATAAATCGACCCTTTCAATATGTTGAGTTTCATTATCACTATTATTGTTATCCTCATCATCATTATCAAAATGAGGTATATCATGTATAAATGATGCAGGTACATCTAAAATTGTACTATTTGAGATACTAGATGGTAATAATAAAGGTGAAGCATTAACACTACTATTATTTGAAATTGAATAATGTGAAATCATTGGTGATGAATCAACAATTAATTCAGGGTTATCATCATCATCTAAATCCATTGTATCTTCAATTTGACAACTCTCAGGAACATCAAACATTTCAACATCTTGATTAACATTATTATTAGATGCATAAATTAATGGATTTGAATTATTACTATAAACAGTATTATAATCATAATAATAATCATAACCACGATTAGTCTTGGTATTATGTGATACAGTGTACATTCTATTATTAAAATTATTATTATTGTTTCCCATACTTGAATAACCAGAATTATTACCTGAATTATTATAATTATCAAATTGATCTTCGTCATCTGAACCGAATTTTAACGTTGTTGCAGGTAATGGAGCAATTGTTGTTAAGTTATTATTCTTTGAAGTTTTTGAATTTATCTTTTTTAAATCATTTGAATTATTTCTTTCATGAGGTTTATGAGAAATATTTGGATTATTTATAGTTGGAGTTAAAACAAAGCCTTCATCTGAATCTGAATCTGAATCTGAAGAATAATCTGAGTCTTCTTCATAAATTGTATTATTAGAATTTGATCTGTAATCACTTTCATCATCTGCATAATGTTCATGATCTTCTCTATAAGTTGATGAGACCATTTTTGATACCGGATAATTATCTGATTCATCTGATGAATTAACATAATCCATATCTTCATCATTATCAGCTTTTTTATTAATATTTAAATCATGTTTCTTCTTTGGACAATCCAAGGCAATACATTGATCAACTCTCATATTAAAATGAATATGTTTAACATTTTTTTCAGTTGAGGAATTAGTTACTTTCAAAGAATTTTGTTGAATATGTAATGATGAATTTTTAAGTGATGATTTAATCTTTGTTTTATCAATTGATAAATTATTATGATTAATTGTTAAAACTGAATTATTTAAATTTGCGTTTGTTAAAGTTGAGTTTGAATTCAATGAATTGATTGTACTTGGTATTGAATTTGAATTTGAATTTGATATGGAATTTACATTTAGATTTGGATTTTTGGCATTTAAATCTAATGGAGTTGGACTTGATTCAACAATTGAAGAATCTGTGAATGAAGATGGAGAATTTGAAGGTTGATTCTTTAATTTTTGTTCACGATGTTCTAATAAATTTTGAAGTCTACAATAACTTGCATCACTAATCATTTTTTCAATTTTTGATTTCTTTTTTAATATTGATTTTAAGTGATCACAATTCTGATGATTTAAGCTTAGTAAAGTATTATTGTTATTATTATCATTATTATCATTATTATCATTATTATTAATTGATTTATTAATTTTATCTGAATTATTATCATTAGAATTATTAACAATCACAGGAGATTCATTATCCATTGAATGATTGCGTACTAAAGTTATTGAATTTATTGATTTATTATCCTTATTATTAAATTGATTATTCATATCTTTCTTTTCATCTTTATCATTAATCTTATTATTATTATTATTATTATTATTTGATTTAATTACAGGACCATATAACCATGTAACATCTGAATCTTTTGACCAATTTAAATCTTCTGGAGATATTGTTTTTAAACCTAATCTTGTTTGTGCCCAAGTTCTCCAAGATGCATTTTCTAATCTTGCAGAATCTGCTACATTTTTCCTTCTTAATATAACATATTTCCAAGATTTTGAAATTTCATCCTCTTGCCATTTATGAGTTAAATAATCAACATGTTCATTTGGAGAATCTTTAACATCGATATCATCATGTAAAATATTTGTAATATCTATATTTTCTTGTGGTGGTGAGTCTGAATTTGATATATCATTATTATCATTCAAATGATTATTATGTTTTTTTAGTTGATGTTTGGGTATTAAACAAATATTACTATTATTATTATTATTATTATTATTATTATTGTTGTTGTTGTTGTTGTAGTTGTTGTAGTTGTTATTTAAATTATGAATCGAAGAACCTGGAGACGATAATGAGTCTTCAGAATTATATAAATCATCAGAGAAATCATCACTTTGAAAAGATTGAGGTGAATTTTCTAATTTTTTATTTAAAATATTTGCACGAAATAAATTTGTATTATTAATATTAATATTACTATTTGGAGATTTTAAATTTAATTTTTTAAAAGTATCCTCAGGTATATAACTACCAGATGTTAATTTTGAAGTTTGATATCGACCAGATAAAGTATTTGAATTGGGTGAAGGAGATGATATGAATGAATTATTATTTGTTAATAGAGAACATGTAGAAGATGTTGATGTTGATGTTGATGAAGATGAAGAGGAAGGAGACATTGAAGTTGGTTTATTATTAGAATCATTATTTGAATTTAGATTTAAATTTAAATTATTATCTAATAATAAACCCATTGATCTTGTCCTCTTTAATTTAAAAGTTGTATTTTGGAAATGGTCATTATCCGTTGATTCTATATGTTGAGAAGTTGTTGGACCTTCGTTGAAAACTTCTTTTGACATTTAATAAATGAAATGTATTGTAATAAAGTTATTAATATATAGTAAAAAAAATAATATATACGAGTATATTCCTTGATTTGATTTGATTTGATTTATTTATTGGTTAATACTATATAGATATATCTATATATATATATAAATATATATATATATGCCTATATATATTAAAATTTGAGTGATATTAAAAAATTAAATATATAAGATAAGAAAAATGGGTGTGAAAATATTTGAGTTAATGTATTCTATTATAATACCAGATGGTGTTAATAATATCTGATGTAAGATAGTTTAAAATGGTAATATGAAAACTTTTTAAAATAGATAAGAGGAGTAAATTGAAAATATGATGTTAAATGTTAATTAATTTGAAACATGTTAATAATAATAATTTAATAATTTAATAATATAACAATAAATTACAATTTAATATAATATAATATAATATAATATGTATAGTAGTAGTAATTAATAATTAGTAACCATCTGAAGGGCGCAGAGTCAAAAAAAAAAAAAGCGAAAAGCTGCAAATTTGTGAGTGTTTTCAAATCGGGATTGTTCTGTCCGCCATGTGTTTGGTTTATTTTTAATTAACATAGAAGATAAAATATAAAATATAAAATAGAAAAAGTGTGAGACGATCGACGCATAATTTCTGACTGGCGCTCAATCGACGCGCCGACCCCACTTGTTTCATGGCTGTGTTTGTGGCTGTGGCTGTGGCTGGGCTATAAAAATTTCTAAAACTGAAAAAAAAAAAGAAAGAAAAGGAAAAAAATGGCAAAAAGTGGGAAAAACGGAGAGGCGTTGCTGAGCAACCAACTTGATGCTATATAATACAATTAATTAAAGGCTTATTGCTAATTGCACAGGTTGAAAATTGTGCTGGATTTATTTGAAAAGCGTAATTTAATATATATATTTCTATATATATCGTATTGTTGAAACACAGTTCACCTACTCCCCTTCCCTCCTTTTAGTAACTTGATGATAGCTTTTTACCTATTCCTTTAGCTGTTATCCGTTTCTTTTAACTTAATTTACTCCTTTATCTTTTTATTATTTTTTTTATTTATTTTCATTTTACAAGTGTTAATACATATTCCAACTAAGTCATTCCTTAATATTTATAATACTCTCACAAAAAGAAAACAAAAATAAAACTTACAAAACGTCGTTATAACAAAAAAAAAAAACAAAAACAACAACTAATTAATTAATTTATTTTATTTATTGTCATTAGATATTAAGCAAAATTAAATTATATATTTATTCCAACTATTTACATTCCTTATACTAAATATTAAAGAAACTACAAATTCAACAAGTTATATCATTATATTATAATATAATCAAACATTATAAATTAAAAAAATTATAAATTGTAAGTATACATACTAACTAATATATTATAATATTATTATAATATATATAATATTACTATAGTATATTAATTTTGTCAGTATTTAAAATTCGGTGAGAAGTAAACAACACGGATTTTTTATTTATTTTTCATTTTTTTGTTTTGTTTTATTTTGTTTGTTTGTTTATTTTTTCTTAGTTGAGCGAGAAATGTTTCGAAATTTTTAACAATTTTTAACAATTTTTAGGAATTTTTAGGAATTTTTAGGAATTTTTAGGAATTTTTAAAGGAAAAAGCGAGTTTTATTGGTTGCCATGGTTACTCGCGCTTTGGTTCCTTTTATTCCTTTGTATTATCATTTCTCTCTCCTTTGAAAACTCGTTGTTGTTGATTACTTTATTTTATTTACAATTCTGATAATAATAATAGTTGTTTATTATTATTTTATATATATTTATATGATTCATGATTTACTAACATTTTGTTCTTTTATTTTTATTGATTTAATTGATTTAATTGATTAATTGATTTAACAATTGATCATTTATTCATTAATTTTATTAAAATCTTCATCTTATTCAGACAATGAAATTATCACATACAACATTATTATCAATTGCTTCACTTTTGATCTCAACAAAAGCTTCTGAATTAGAATCAGATGAAGATTGTTCAACAACTGCAACTTATCATATGCATCATCAACATAAAAGAGCTGTTGCTTATGATTATGTTTATGTAACTGTTACAGTTGATGGTGAAGGTAATACTTATGAAAATTATCAAACTACAACTGCATTACCAACTTCAACTTCTTCATCATATGAACAACCAACAACTTTATCTACGTCAACTTTAACTTCTTCATCTTCATCTTATGAAGAACAAACAACTTCATCTACTTCATCATATGAACAACAACAAACAACTTCATCATCATCATCATCATCTTATGAAGAACAAACAAGTACATCCTCATCATCTTCTGCATCAGCTGAAACTTCTTCAACTTCACAAAAATCCTATTCAATTTCTTCTGGTGAATTATCTGCTTATTCAAATCCAACTGAAGAATTCGAAGATGGTGTTGTACCATGTTCTGAATTCCCAAGTGGTCAAGGTGTTGTTGCATTAGATTATTTAGGATTTGGTGGTTGGTCAGGTTTATATCATTCATCTGATTCATCAACTGGTGGTTCATGTGAAGATGGTACTTATTGTTCTTATGCTTGTCAACCAGGTATGTCAAAAACTCAATGGCCTGATGATCAACCTTCAAATGGTGTTTCAGTTGGTGGTTTATATTGTAAAAATGGTTATTTATATAAATCAAATTCAAGATCAAATTATTTATGTGAATGGGGTACAGATTCTGCTAGAGTTGTATCAGAATTAAGTGATTCTGTTGCAATTTGTAGAACAGATTATCCAGGTACTGAAAATATGGTTATACCAACAATTGTTGATGGTGGTTCAGAAAATTATTTAACAACAGTTGATGAAGATTCATATTATGAATGGGAAGGTCAAAAAACTTCAGCTCAATATTATGTTAATAATGCAGGTGTTTCACAAGAAGATGGTTGTATTTGGGGTACATCAGGATCGGGTGTTGGTAATTGGGCTCCATTAAATTTTGGTGCTGGTTATACTGGTGGTATTGCATATTTATCTTTAATTCCAAATCCAAATAATTATGATGCTGCAAATTTTAATGTTAAAATTGTTGCTTATGATGATTCAAGTGTTGTTAATGGTGATTGTGTTTATGAAAACGGTGTTTATAATGGTGATGGTAGTGATGGTTGTACAGTTGCTGTTATTTCTGGGAAAGCTAAATTTGTTTTGTATAATTAAGAATCAGTTTAAGTGTATTTTAAAAAAAAAAACGAAAATATTTCAATTTAATTAAATTGTTTGATGTATTTTTTTTTCTTCAATAATTGAGAATTGAATATCCATAATATTTGTGAAATATATGCATATTCTTTTCTTGCTTTTTTCTTTTCTTTTTTATTTCTTTCCTTTTCTTATCTTTCTTGTTTTATTAATATGTTCGAATTTTTAACGTTTTTTTGGTTCTTTTTCTTTTATTTAAATTATATAAATTCTAAAATAAAATCTTTAGAAATTCAAAAAGCGTAATCAAAAAAACAGTTCGATTGTAAAAAGTTCAAAAAATTCACCCGTTTGACAATCTCCGAAATGGATCCACCGAGAGGAGGCTCATCAAATAAATTTAAAATTTAAAATTTAGAACTTTATCTTATGTTAAAAAATATCCTCTTAAGGCTCATTTTTTATTTGATTCCTTGTTTTTTTTTTACCTTTTTCAAAGTTTATACAAAATAAACATAATAAACAATTAAGTAATTATGAGTAATTTAAGTAATCAATATATTGAAGATACTAATCCAGCAAATGAAATGCTAAAAACGCCAATGATATTTAAGTCTGATTTAATATGCGTTAACGGGTATATTTCTGAGAATGATGTAGAAAGAGAATCAGATAATGAAGAAATTAATAATGATATGATTATTAATGATAATCTAAGTCATTCATTTTGGGATATACCAAAAGAGATTGAAGATGAAGCTGAAAATGAAAATAAGGGTAAAAAAAAGAAAAAGGCTCCAATTAGAGTATCACAAATAACTACAGTTGTGACTAAACAAAATAAAACCGATAATAACAATAATAATAACAATAATATTGTTACAAAGAGGAAATACAAGAAAAGAGGCAGAAAACCAAACAAGAAATATACTCAGAAACAAATTGAACTTAATAAACAAATCAATCCATGTCAAGAAAAAATAGAAGTTGCAAAATCATCGCCTCTTCCTGTTGATAATGCTACTAATATTGATGAAGTCATGAAAGAAAATGATGATGATTTAACCGTCAATGATATTATTAATAAGAACAATGCAACTGTTATGTCAGACGAAATTACAAAAGTTGATTTACCAATTAATAATCAATCAATTACAAATATTAAAAAAATTTCCGCTGAAGAAAATGATCCTATTAAAAGTATCATATCAATGATTGAACAAGAAACCAATAATAAAGTCAAAGAAATGGAAAGAAAACTAAATATTGAACAAAAAAGTGTTGAAAATGACATTAAACTTCATTATGATAAGTTAAGAAATGATGGTAAAATCAAAATTGCGCGGGAAATTAATAAATTTTTTCTTGCTTACGTCAGCGGGAACCAAAATTTGTAAATTAAAAAAAAAGAAGAAATGGATTGGTGCACGGGTTGTACATTTTTATATTTATTTTTCCAACCAATTAGAAGCGAGTATTATTGTATTATGTTATTAATATTCTAATTACCTAATACAACAATAATAGAATAAAAATAATAATTACTATTGTATGGCACACTCACACACATATTAATGTTTTATACTATACATAGTATTCAATTATTTATTCACAGTGAAAATTAATTAATATGTGAGAAACTCTTTCCAACTCTTGATATTATTTATTCTATGTGGTTATTTTATTACTAAATTTTGTATTGGTTCATTAGCGTTGGTTTATTGTGATTTTATTTTATTACAATTTATTTTAATTAATTTAACCTACTTCATTTATTTATTTATTTATTGATTATTCTATCATTTTGATATTTTGTTTTATTTTATTTCAATAGATTCCGTTTTGTTTTCTACATCTTTTAAGAACACATATACCAATTACAATGTTATCAAGATTGTCTTTCAGAAGTGCAAGAGGTTTAGGTTTAGGTATGTAAACAATTTTCTTTTTGCTCAATATTCAAGGGATTGCATCAATAATTCAATACTATAAAATATTACTAGATTTTATTTAACTATCAATTATAATATATACATATATAGAAATATCAAATGTTTTTATTTCCAAAGATTTAATTATTTCTTAAAAAAAAACAAGTTATTTCAATTGATCCTTAATTTCTATAAAAACATTTAATAATAAACTAGTCAACAATTTCAATTATTTGACTAAACATATACACTTAAATTATTAATCAATGTATTAATATTTATTCAGCAATTTTCAATATTTGTTAAGGATAAATTAAATTTAGTAAAAAAAAATAAGCAGGAATTATTGAATTCTCATTGGTTCATGAGAAATTAGTACTAACATGCATAATCCTTTTCATATTTATATATTTTAATTCTTATTATAGTTAACCAATCCGTTAGATCTATCTCATCAACTGTCCCAGCTCTTAAATCAACATATGATTCACCAGATTTTACTCATTATTTAAACTCCTCAAAAGGTTCTTCTGATAAATCAAGAGATTTTACCTATTTCATGGTTGGTTCTTATGGTTTATTAGGTGCAGCAGCAGCAAAATCAACTGTTGAAGCATTCTTAACAACCATGTCAGCATCTGCCGATGTTTTAGCTATGGCTAAAGTTGAAGTTAAATTAAATGCCATTCCATTAGGTAAAAATGTTGTTGTTAAATGGCAAGGTAAACCAGTCTTTATTAGACACAGAACTCCAGCTGAAATTGAAGAAGCTAATGAAGTTGATATCTCAACTTTAAGAGATCCTCAAAAAGATGCTGATAGAGTTAAAAACCCAGAATGGTTAGTTATGTTAGGTATCTGTACCCATTTAGGTTGTGTCCCAATTGGTGAAGCTGGTGATTTCGATGGTTGGTTCTGCCCTTGTCATGGTTCCCATTATGATATCTCTGGTAGAATTAGAAAAGGTCCAGCTCCATTAAACTTAGAAATTCCAAACTATGAATTTGCTGATCCAGAAACTTTAGTTGTTGGTTAGATTAATTTAATTAAAAACATAAGTATCAAATTAATAAAAATAAATCATACAAATTAAAATAAAACAACATATTATTATAACTTCTAAGTTATCATTATCATCTTCATTTAAAGGAATAACCAAATTTATTATTACAAAAAATAAAACAAAATTCTTATAAAATTTTATAAATAAATCAAATAATTTATGAACAAAAAAATAAAACGAAACAATTAAATTCTTCATCTACTTTAATTTATTTAAAATAGATATTTCTCTTACCATTTATGAATTAAATTTTTTTATTTAATTTCGTAATTGTATTACATGCTTATTATTCTATTATCTTTCTATAATAAAATACTTCCATTCGAATATATAACTAATAAAATGTTTATATAAATTCTGTGTAGTTGATTTTATAAATGAAAATCTATTATGAAAAAAACTAGAACGGTTTGTCAACTTTGTAAGAATGAACTTGTGTGTTGTCTTTGTTTATTTTCTTCATATTCGCTCAACATGAATTTTTGAGAAGATAGATAGATGAGTTACATAGAGATTTATCGGTGTTTGCAATATGATAATTTTATTGTCTACTAATTCTATCTTCATTAAGGTTAACAATCAGATAATAGACAATCATAAGTATGCCTGTTTGGCAACAAGAGTACAACTCAGATCCAGAAATACAACAATTGTGTAAAAACTTTGATAAATTTACAACAATTGATTGGCCATTGCAAAGATTGACTGAAAATCGTAAATATTATGAAGATTTGAAAAGTAGATCTGAATTAAATAATTTAAGAAGGAGAAGATTGGAACCAATCAATTTAAATGATGAAGAAGAAGAAGAAGCGGCAAGGTTGGGGAGAGGAGCAAACTATAATGATGATAGTACATTAGATATTGAATCGAATTTAAATTCAGTACCCATGTCATCAAATTCACTGAATTCAATGAATTCATTTAATTCAGCAGCAACGTCTGCATTTTCAATTATTCAAAATATTTCACAGTTAAAGTTAATCAAATCAAGATTATGGTTAACATTTCAAATTTGGATTGTTTTAACAATATCAGGTATTTTAATTGGTTCAATTGCTGCAATATTATCAATTTTAACTGAATGGTTAAATAGTTTTAAAACTGGTTATTGTTCAAATAATTTTTTCTTGAATGAAAAATTTTGTGATTCAGATAATTGGAATAGTTGGTCAAATAACTGGTTTTTATCATTTTTAATTTTTACCATTTTTTCATTAATTTTTGGTTTATTTTCATCATTTTTATGCCTTTATTTTGCACCAAATGCTGCAGGTAGTGGTATAAGTGAAGTTAAATGTATTGTTTCAGGTTTTAATAAACCTGATTTTTTAAATTCTATAACATTAATTATTAAAGCAATTGCGCTACCATTTACAATTGCAAGTGGATTAGCAGTTGGTAAAGAAGGTCCAAGTGTTCATTATGCATCATGTGCAAGTAATTCAATTGCAAGATTAATTGTACCGTGGTTTAATGAATCACCATTACAATTATCAGATATAATTGTTGCGGGTGCTGGATCAGGAGTTGCAGTTGCATTTGGTAGTCCAATTGGTGGAGTTTTATTTTCAATTGAAGAAATTAGTAGTAAATTAAGATTAAATACATTATGGAAAACATTTTATACATCATTAATTGCAATTACTACATTACAAATTTGGAATCCATTTAAAACAGGACAAATTGTAATGTTTGAAGTTAGATATAGTTCAAATTGGATTTGGAGTGAAATAATTTGGTTTATAATTTTAGGTATATTTGGTGGATTATATGGAATTTTAGTTTCTAAATTAAATATTAAATATGTTTCATTTAGACAAAAATATTTATCCAATTTTAAATTTAGTGGATTAGTTGAAATTTTTTGGTTAATTTTAATTACATCAATTTTAAGTTATTGGAATATTTATACAAGATATGATATGACTAAAGTAATGGAAATTTTATTTGATCCATGTAATAGTAATAGTAATAAATCTAATAATCCAATTTGCATTTATAGTAACAATAATGAAGATGATTATAATTTAATAAGTTGGATGTGGATATTATTTCAATTATTAACTGCTACATTAATTAGAATGTTTTTAGTTTGTATTAGTTATGGTAGTAAAGTACCATGTGGTATATTTGTACCAAGTATGGCAATTGGTGCAACATTTGGTAAATTATTAGGATTATTAGTTGAAGAAATATTTAATAAATCATCAATTAATAATGATGAAATTATTGGTATACCAAGTGGAATTTATGCATTTTTAGGTGCTGGAGCTGCATTAAGTGGTATAACTGGTTTAACATTTACAGTTGTTGTTATAATGTATGAATTAACAGGTGCAATTAAATATATTATACCAACAATGATTACTATTATAAGTGTTAGAATTGTAATTGAACTTGGTGGAAATGGATTTGGTGGAATTGCAGATCAAATGATTAAATTTAATGGATTACCATTTATTGATTTAAAGGAAGAACATGATGAATTAGGTGAAGCTATTAATGTTAAAGAATTAATGGTACCAAAAATAATTGGATTAGATTTTAATGGTATGTATGAAAAAGATTTATTAAAGATAATGGAATATGAAAAACGTGAATATCCAATTTTATTTAAACGTAAATATGTTATTGGAACTTTAAGTCATAAAAATTTAATTTTAATTTTTAATAAATTAAGGGAAGATAAATTATTTATGGATAATAATAATAATAATAATGGAGAAGGTAATGAAATAGAGATTGAGAATATTAATTTAAATAATCAATTTATTAAATTTTTAAGTAAGGAAAAAATGAATCAATTAAAACTAGTTTTTAATGAAGAATTTGAATATGAAGTTGAAGATGATGAGATTACATTTGATGAATTAATTGAATTTGAATTTTTAAGTATTAATTATAAAACATCAGTTTTTACATTATTTGATATATTTGTTGAAATTGGATCAAGAATTGTATTTGTTAATGATGATAATAATCAAATTGTTGGAGTTATAAGTAGAAAAGATTTGATTAGATATGAAAATTATATTCATTTTAAAAGTCATGGGAATGTATTTATTAATAACAATGATTTAAAAAATTTCAGAAAGTTATGGAAATTTTACTGCAGAGCATGGAATTTAATTAAATTTTGGGATCGTAATAACTATGAAAATATTGATAATAGAAATGAGAATTTACGATTATAACATATTAAGATATATATTATATAGAATATCTAGATGTATGCACATTATATATATATATATATAAATTAACACATTCGAAAATACATAATATAATAAAATATGATGAAAGTTTCTTCAAGTAAGGGATTATAAGTTTTTTGGATTATTTTTTATTTTCTTTTTGATTTTAAATTATTAATGACAAGATAATAAACTAATTAATTAATTGATTAATTAATTGATTAACTAATTAGTTAATTAACAAATGACATCTTGAGTTGCTCTTGAATTCATTAATAATGCAACAATTAAACCATATAAACCTAAAACTTCAGCAAAAATTAAGATAAGAATCATACCAACGAATAATCTTGGTTGTTGAGCAGTACCTCTAACACCTGCATCACCAACTATACCAATTGCGAAACCTGCAGCTAAACCAGCTAAACCAACTGATAAACCGGCACCTAATTGAATAAAACCTGTATATAAAGCTTGTTGTTGTTTTAAAGAAGAGGAAATTAAAACAGAGACAACTAAACCATAAATTGCAATAATACCAGCCATAATAACTGGAACTGTATTTTTAATTAATAAATCTGGTCTTAAAACACAAGTTGCACAAATTCCTACACCTGATTTTGCAGTACCATAAGAAGCACCAAAACAAGTGAAAATGATTGCAGCTGCACAACCAATTGAACCAAAGAATGGGGCATAAACTGGACTGTAAGATAATAAAGAATTAATTAATATATTTATAAAAATAAATAATAATAATAATAATAACAAATGTTAGTAAATTAATTGATTAATAAGTAATGAATTATACTATATATATTATAATAATCAATACATACCAAAGATCAGACATTGTATATTGATATAATTGTTATATGTTTCTGTGTTATTAAGTAATGTGAACTTTAATATTAATCAAAGAAGTGATTGAGAGATTAAAAAAGTGAAGTAAAAGATCAAATGCTGTAGTCAAAAAGCAAAAAGGTGTATCAACTATCTGTAATACATGCAACGAAATTAAGCAGCCATTTTCTAATACAATAATACAATAATACAATACAAATAAATATACTGCACTATTTTACAGTGCAAAAGGCGAAACTTGAATTTTTAAATTTTTAAATTTTTAAATTTCGTTTTCGAAATAAAAAATAAAAAATAAACAAGCAGCGTCGATCGACCGGTGGGTGGTGGGTAGGGCTGTGGGCGTCGACCGACGGTCACGTGGGATTACGTAATAGTTTTTTTTATTTTTTTTTTTGATTTTTTTTTATTTTTTTTCTTACATGAAAATCTAAAAATTTTTGAAAAATAAAAAATTTTCACATAGCAAACAAGCAAAAAAAAATTTTACATAATAATTTTAATCTATTTCTTCATACTTGACATCTTTCTTCTCTGGACTTTCTTCTTCCTCTTCTTCTTTCTCTTCTTCTCTTTCCTCTTTTTCTTCTTCCTCTTTTTACAAGGCGAGCCACAGCAAGGAACCTAACCTATTAATCGCATTAATTTCCATTTAGAAAAAAAAAACACACACAAAATGTCAGCTCCAAATCCAAAAGCTTTCCCACTTGCAGATTCTGCTTTAAGTCAACAAATTCTTGATTTAGTTCAACAAGCTCAAAATTTAAGACAATTAAAAAAGGGTGCAAATGAAACTACTAAAACTCTTAATAGAGGTATCTCTGAATTCATTATTATGGCAGCTGATACTGAACCAATTGAAATTTTACTTCATTTACCATTACTTTGTGAAGATAAAAATGTCCCTTATGTTTTCGTTCCATCAAAAACTGCCTTAGGTAGAGCTTGTGGTGTTTCAAGACCTGTTATTGCAGCTTCAATTACAACAAATGATGCATCTGCTATTAAAAACCAAATTTATGCTGTTAAAGATAAAATTGAAACTTTACTTATTTAATTTATATATATATATATATTATATATATTTTTTATATAATTAATTAATTAATTAATTAAATAATTAATTACATTGAGATTCGAAAATTTCAATAATTTTACTTGCATCTGTACTACTTTCAATTTGTGAAATTAAAATACCATTAATCATAACACTTGGAGTCATATGAATTCCAAGTGTACGATGATATCTAGTAAAATATTTGTTATCTTTAATAACTGAATTACCCATATTTGAAATTTTTTCACTATTTTCACCATCAATTATTAATAATTCTTTAATTTTATTTAAATCTTCAATACTTAAATCATTTTTAATTAAATTAAGAATTTCTTCTGTTAATGTTTTACGTGATTTATTAATAACTTGAGTATCATAAAATAATTCAATATTATTAAAAAAAATTCTACTGATATCCCAAAATTTATTAGGTGCAATTTTACTAACAGCAAATGAAATATCATGTAAAATACTTGATTGAAATCCGTGCCATGGTTGAATAACATTAACAAATACAATATTATATTTATCATTTAATCCTTTCTCTTTAAGTAATGGTAAAATTTCAGTATCAATTTTTTTAAACATTTTACCTGAAAATGGACAATTATAGTCAAGGAAAACTTCAATTGTATTTGCTAATGGCTTATAGCCAATAACGTGAGATGCAATATATCTTGGGTGTAAATTAGTCATTGTGTTTTGGTTCTTCAAATGGAATTAAATGAAGATAAAAGGCAAAGAGTAAACAAACCAGTATTAATATCCTATCAATCAATCAATCAGTACCATCTATCTCTATTTATACCTGCCCCGTATCGGTATCTAAAAATAATTTACAAACCCCGCAACAAAAAGTGTGGGAAACTCACTTTTTTTTTGCCTCTTCTTTGTTTGTGTTTTTTTCGATTTTTTTTTGAATTTGCCACCCGTCGATTTTCGTTTTCCCTAATTTTGTGCAACTTTTCTTTTGTGCTTCTTGCTGCATTTCCACTTATACAACACAACGATTCTTCCTGATTTGATAATTATGTCAATTACATTACTTGCACGTTCTTTCTCTCCTTTAACAAGACATCAATTGTTTACTACTGCATCACCTGTTTTAAATAGAAACTTGTTTAGAAATATGTCTACATCAACAACTCCAGAAAAATTAGAAATTGAAATCTTATCTCCAGGTGATGGTAAAACATTCCCAAAGAATGGTGATTTATTAACCGTTCATTACACAGGTACTTTAACAAATGGTAAAAAATTCGATTCTTCAGTTGATAGAGGTAAACCATTCCAATTTACAATTGGTCAAGGTATGGTCATTCAAGGTTGGGAACAAGGTTTTGCTAAATTATCATTAGGTGAAAAGGCAAGATTAACAGTACCACCAATGATGGCTTATGGTAACAGAGGTTTCCCAGGTTTAATCCCACCAATGTCAACTTTAATCTTTGATGTCGAATTATTAAAAATCAATTAAGTCGTTCATTCTATTTAATTCTATTAATCTTTCCTCCCCCATTTTTAATGATTTTATTATATACATATATATAAATATAAATATAAAGAATGAATTCAATATATTATGTATATTGACTCAATCTCTTATTTATTTATCTATCTATCTATCTATCTGTCTATTTTCTAATTGACTAATTGTCGTCACTAGCATCAACTGATTCATTTTTTTTCAAAAATAATTGACCATCAATAAACTTTAATTTATCATCTGCAACATTTGGTTTAACGAAAACTTGAAATTGTCTGTCATATAATGTAAATTCAGGTAAATTTATATCTTGTTTCTTAAAATCTTTGATTTCTTTATTGATTTTATATTTAAATTCAAGTTTTTCCCTCATAAATGGCATAACATTTAATTGCATACTTTTAACATAATTAATAATTTCAATTCCTTTAACAATATTTAAATTCGTTTGATATTGAAATATTCTATCAGTTGGATTCTCAATTATATAACTAATTTTAAATTCATCAAAATTATCCTCTGGTTCAATGAAAACTAACATACGTGGATCAACATGTGGTAAATTGGCCTTATACATCTCTAATTTAAATTTTTGCCTTTCCTCTTTTAATTCATCAATTGAATATTCCATCATACAATAAACATCAACTGGAACAGATTTAATAATTCTTTCATAACATGAAATATCAAGTGTAACTCTTAATTTCCTACTATTCATACTTAATAATTTAGTACCTTCTTCATCTTCATCTTTTATCTCCGGTTTTAATTTTAGTATAACACCTTTTGGTCCACGTACAATAAATTTACATGATGTAATATTTAAATCTTCAAATGATAAATTCTTCATATACAATGTAAATAACCATCTTCTTGTATGTACTGGTATATTCATATTATCATTAATATCTAACATTTTATCTTGATCAATTAAAAATAAATTCGGAAAATCACCATCTTTATCAGCTCTTAATTCAGTATGCCATTGAACCATTTCAACAATTTTAATCTTACCCTCTTTCTTAAAATCAATACTAACACCATCATTAACTAATTCATATTTAATATCAAATCTTATATTACAATTGAATCCTTCATCTTTATTTGGTTCATTATTACTATCATCATTATCATTGATTATATTAACTGGTAATCCATTGATTTGAGGTAAATTAATTAAACATTTAATTTCAACACTTTCTCCAGGCTTTAATATTTCTTTACCAATAAATTCATCATCATTAAATTCTTTATCATTAAACCATTTACATATTATTTCATATTTCTTAACAAATTCACAAATACCTTTAATATTAATTTTAATTAAACTATCTAAATCTTCATTTGAAAATTTAAGTAAAATCGGAAATTTCCTACCATTAAATCCAATTCTATCATATTTTAATTTACATTTAATTTTCGGGATTTTCGGTAAAACTTCAAATGAGTTCGTTGGATAATGATTATTTAATATCTCATATTTACCTTCTTCCTTGGATGAATACCATTTGATAAATGGTTTTTTTAAATTATCAAGTCCAGATATATTAATAACTGTGTTAAATTCAATATCATTTAAACTACCATTAATCTTAACTCTTGGTACATAAAATTTACCAACAATACTTGATAAAATATGCAGTTGTAAAACAATAAATTTAATATCTTTATTAATTTCAATATTTTTAAATTCTAATGAACATGAAACTTCTTGTTTAATTTCTTTTGAATTACAATTTAATTCATGAATTAAAATCAATTTATTCATATCAATATTACAATTGATATTATCATTGTTATTAACTCGAATAATTTTAAATTCACAATTTTCGCCAATTTCAATATCTAAATAATTTATTTTTAAATTTGAAATCATTTTATTACCTTTATGTTGAATAACCATTTGTAAATCAATTCCATCATTCATTAAATTGGTATATTTTTTAATATCAACATCAATATCGAAAACTCCCTCTTTCAAAAATGATATATTATCTTTATTATTATCTTTAATTGAATTATTTTCACTACTTTCATTGTCTAATATAACAGATTGTAAATCATCATTAATTAAATCTAAACTAATTATTTTCTCCTTTAATGAATTTAATAATTTTTTCGTATCATTTAAAATATTGGCATTTTCCCAAATAAAATCATCAATACAACATAATTCAATATAAATACTCCAAGCTTCACGAATTTGTGATAATCCAATATAACAATTTAAAATTTTTTCAAGTATATTACTTACAATTAACATACAATTTTCTTGTTTATAACTTGATAAACCAGCTAAATAATTATTAACTGCCATACTAAAATTATTATTCAAAAAATAAATATCACCTAATAAAATATAAATTCTTGATTCAATTCTTGAAAATTTACCTAATTTAGATAAATTAAATGAATCAAGTGATGCAGTTAATAATAAAATTGAATTATCGAACATATTATCTTCATTAAATTTAATTGATAATCTTCTATACTCAAAAGCTTGTAAATAATTAAATCCATTTTGTGGCATATTATAACTATTAAATTTTATATCTTTCAAATTTAAAGTTGGCATTAAAACAGTTTCGATAGGAATTAAATTTTCATTAATATTTTCAATTAATTCACCTAACCAAGTATATTGAATTGAGAGCCAATTAAATGTTAAATTTGAAGTATCAAGTTCTCTAATTTGTTGAACATGAAATGTAAATTTTCTATATGCAATATTTGAATCACCTAATGCAATACAAGTTCTAACAATTTGAATACACATAATATCTAACCAATTTTTAATTTCTAAATATTCTTTAAATTGATTATTTGAATCAATTGATCTTAAACATTGTAATAATCTATCATATGCATATTCTAATAATTTTGTTGAATAATCAGAAATACCTTTAAATTGTTCAAAGATTGCTAATTTAATTAAATTTCTAGCTGAAAAAAACTTTTCACTATATTGATCATCTTTAATTTCCCTTTTCTTTAATTTTTGGATTTGCAAATTAAAAAAATCATTTGAATATTGTTTTAAACCAATCATTAATTTTCTTATAAATGTATTTTGTTCTCTTTTAGAAATTTCATCATTTAAACCATTAATTATAAATAATGAATTATTATTCATATTTATCTTTGTTGAAATATTTTGAATTCTTACATCATTTAAATTTGAGTTAGTTGAATTAATTAAAATACAAACAAATTTAATCATCGTATTAGAAAATTTTAATTTAATTCTATTTATTTCATTAATTAATAAATCATCAAATTTCTCATTTTTATCAATTTCATAAAATGATATAAATACAGACGGTATATAGTTATAATATTTTTCAAGCCACTCTAATGGTAATAAAGATCCAAAATATTTATTATTTTTATAATATGGTGATAATGGAGATTTTGATCCATTGATTATAATATCATAATTTTTATCAACATATTTAATATTAAACCATAAACCTTTTGAATTCGAACTTGGGGTATTTAATGAAGTTATTAAACGTTGTCTTGTTAATTGATTTTGCTGCTTTTGCTTTTGTTTAATTGGACTTTTATCTAATTTATCAGATGATGTTGTTGTTGTGGTAGTTGATGATAAATTATTTAGATCATTAGAATCTTGATTTGGCCACCATAATTTATCACGTAAATTACAATTATCGATTAAACTAATTAATCTATTAGCACATGTGTTATTTAAATCATCTAATTCTCTATCTATTGTAATTTGAACACCATAATTAATCTTTTCATTTGGTTTTTGAATTGATTGTTCTTTCAAAGTTCGGGCCCTTCGGGTTGATATTTTGGGTCTTAAATTATCCGATATACCCTGAACGAGAACCAATGGAACTGGTACTGAAGTCAATGATTTTTGGTATGTATCCATGATGATATTGCTGTGCCTTTAGAAGACTTAAATGCTAGAAAGACTGCAGTTAATTAGCAAAAACAGCATAACTCCATAATGAGCCGACTTGACAAATTGATCAGGCTCATTGGAAGCTAATTTAATTAGCTTAAAAAATAATGAAGCGTGTCGATGGAGTTTTTCCCAATTGAGAAGATTGCAAGTTTGCGATACAAAATGTCGAAAAGTTGGTGGTTTGTTTTGCTTTGTTTTGTTTTGTTTTGTTTTGGTACTTGTTTTTACATATGTTTTTATATAAGATTCTCTTTATATAAACAATAACAAATTATACTAGAATGGTACAAAGTTTTAAAGTTGGTGAATCCCATATTATCCCTCACGGGAAATTATTAGAAGGTATTACATACGATGATAGAAATGATACACTATATTATATTGATATACCATCAGGTTCAGTATTTGTCTTACCAAATGCAACTGCAAAGGATAATCAATTGAATGTACCACAAAGTTATGTTGTAAGTGAATCAATTGGTGTTATTGGATTAACATCAGATCCAAATAAACTTATTTGTGGTGTTGAAAAAGGTATTTCAATTCTTGATTTAACAAATGGTAATGTTGAATCAATTGCATTATTCCCAAATAATGGATTAGTTAATGGTATTAAATATAGATCAAATGATGGATCTGTTGGACCAGATGGTTCATTTTGGGTTGGTACAATGGATGATACTGAGAAAACATCATTTGGTAGTATGTGGTTTTTAAAAGATAAAAATTCAAAGTTAATTGAACTTTGGAATGAATCTGGTATTCCAAATGGTATTAATTGGGATTTATCGAGGGATATTCTTTATTGGACAGATTCAACAACTGAAACAATTTATAAATTTAATTATGATTCGAAAAATCATAAAATTGATATAAGTTCTAGAAAACCATGGTTCATTAATCATAGTACACCTGATGGTTCATGTATTGATAAAGATGGTAATTTATATGTTGCACTTTGGGGTAGTAACAAGATTGTAAGGGTTACCCCAGAGAATGTCGTTGATATGGAATGGGTTTTTCCAAGTAAAAATCTTACTTGTTGTACATTCGGTGGTAAAGATTTCAAGACATTATATGTTACAACTGCTGATTTAGGTGATAATGATGAACCAAATGTAAATGATGTTGGAGCTGCAGTTTTCAGAATTGATGTTTCCGATTTAGGTATTCAAGGTGTTCCAAAAAATAAATTTATTGTTTAAATAAATAATTTTTATTTATACATTAAACTCTTTATAATTTTCTATCCAATTTAATAACCAATTAATAAACTCTTCAACGTAAACATTAGCCTCTACTCCATCATTTCTTAAATTATTAAGCTTCCTACTAGCAATTTGTATCCTACCCTCTTTTGAATATTCATTTGTAAGACTTACGTTATCTAAAATTTCAAATATTGTCAAAATATGAAACTGTAAAACAGGCGATGAAATATATTCCTGAAATTGTGGTTCCTTTAATAATAATTTTAACATTAGATCATCGATATCTTCAATTGTTGGTTCTTCAGTATGGTTTGTCCGATTAACCTCATCCTTTTCATTCAATTGATTATTATTATTATTTGTATCTTTATTATCTTTATTATCATCAACTTTATCTACTTTATCTACTTTTTCTCCGGTTGATGTATCCATTTCTTTATGTTTCTCTGATTTGAAACATGCCAACGAGCAGTAACTAACCGAGCATTTGGGACATTTATATTTGGCCTCTTTGTCATTACAAATTGCACATAACATCTCTTACTTATGAGTATTGTGACTTTCCATTGCATAAACTGTTTTTAACAAAGGAGGAAAAAAAATAAATGAAAATTAAAAATTAAAAATAAAATAAGATAGAAAATTAAAAAAAATTAAAAAAAATTAAAAAAAATTAAAAAAATTAAAAAAAATTAAAAAAAATTAAAAAAAATTAAAAAAAATTAAAAAAAATTAAAAAAAATTAAAAAAAATTAAAAAAAATTAAAAAAAATTAAAAAAAATTAAAAAAAATTAAAAAAAATTAAAAAAAATTAAAAAAAAAACGAGAAAAGAAAACGCGGCTGTGCGAGCTCGACTTTACTTATCAGTTGAACAATTCAACTTATCGATTAGTAATACAACACTGGTTTATCTCTAAATAGATATTTAACAGCATCAGGAGTAATGGAGATCAGTAAGATAGCTATTATAGGAAGTGGTCCAAGTGGACTGGTTGCTCTTAACGAGTTTCTCCATACTTCAAAAGATGGTGCTTCTACAATTCAAAGTTTGAAATCTTTAGATAATGAAAAACCGTTGAATCCAGCATTCGAAGAAATTGTCGTATTTGAACAAAATAATAAAATTGGTGGTACTTGGAATTATTCTAAATCAACAGATCCTTCATTACCTACATGTCAAGATTATTATAAACCTGATAATATTCGTCCTATTATTGAGTCTCCTAGTGAAATTGAATTATTGAACACATCAGTTGAAAATCCATTGATTCGTCCAATTAAATCTGAAATTATCGAGAAAAACTTGCTCTGGAATAAAAGTGGTGTTTACGATGATCTTTTCACAAATGTACCTTACAATTTAATGAGATTTTCTTCGGGATATGACATCAATAATACTGATGATATTATAAATGATGACAACCCTTATAAACCATTTATTAAACATGAAAAAGTCTTAGAATATCTTGAAGATTTCAGTTCTCAAAATAACTTGTTAGAACATATTAGATTTAATTCAAGTATTGAAAAACTTTATAAAAAAGATAATAAATGGTATTTAACAATTGTTGAAATTGATAGAACTAAAAATATCGAAAAATGGTATATTGAAAAATTTCATTCTGTTTTAATTGCAACTGGTAGATTTAATATCCCATTTGTACCATTTATTGAAAACTTAGATCAATTTGTGACTAAAAATCCTAATTCCGTTTTACACACAAAATCTTTTAGAAACACTGATGATTTTGAGGATAAAAAAGTATTATTAGTTGGTTCGAGTATTAGTGCAATTGATTTATTGCAATATTTAATACCTAAATGTAAAGAAGTTTGGCTATCTTCAAATACCTCAAAAACAAATGAAACTAAATTTGAGAATGAAAATGAAAAAGAAAATGAAAAAATTCAGGGAAAATGGATGTATGATATTCTTGAAGATAAAAATTTAAACTTTTTTAAATGTTCAAGAATTAAGAAATTTTTGAATAATGATAATAAAGAAATTGAATTTGAAGATGGTCAAATTATTGGTGGATTTGATAAGATTTTATTTGCTACTGGTTATCATTTGCATTATCCGTTCTTAGAAATTGACGAGAATAAAGGTAAAGATTATATCAAAGTTTTATCAGGTAAGAAGGATACGCCAAACTATGCACATACCAAAGCGGATAATGCCTTTCTGTATACATTTTCCATCAGGGATCCAACGTTATGTTATATTGGTATAGCACATAATCCACTTTTGTTCTTTACAGCTGAAGCTAATGCAATTGCAATCGCTGGGGTCTGGTCAAATTTCAAAAAATTACCTAATATGGTAGAACAACAAAAATGGTGTAATAAAAAATTAGATATTCAAAATAACGGTTTGCAAATGTTTGATGAAGCTGGATTCAAAGAATATGCTAAAGAATTATACAATTATGCTCCTTCTAAACGTTTAGATTTGTTAGAACTTGTAAATGATAATGAAGTGGAAGATGCAAGGAAAGTTTTAAAGAAAATATTTTATGATATTTCGTCAAATTACTAATTTCAGTAAATATTTTATAAAAAATAAAAATAACTGTTTAAGTAAAATAAAAAAATCGACCAGGTTGTTTCTGCACGTGACTTGGCCTAAAAATTATATATTATATTTTTTATTAGTTATCATTATTTCAGTATAATTCTCTTAATTTTTATTATTAGTTACAAAGAAAACATATTTCTTAGGTGTTTCAGTCTATAAAATATTAAAAAGAGAAAGACGATGGATTTAGGATATTCATCATCATCATCATCATCATTATTATCTGATGACGAAATAAAGAAAGAAAGCGAAGATACTGTAGATAATGGTAATAAAGAGAGAATAATCGATATTGATATAACTAAAATATTTGAGTTAACACAACCACCTCAGAAAAAACGTAAGACTGATACAACTACAAATCATACAATAGATAAAATTAGTAAAACAATAAATAAGATAATCAATGATAAATTTGAATCAGATAATGAAATTGAAAGTAATATAGATATTATTGAATCTGATGATGATAAAATTAATGATTCAAATATTAAATTTATACCAAAAGATGCTGAGATTAAAGAATTAAATATGGATGAGTTCTATTTGAAAAATAAAAGGGATATCGAATCAGGAGAACTTGATAGCAATAGACAAGATAATATTGGTAATATTACATTTCATCGTGGGAATAGTACCCAAATTGGTAGATTAGATAATGTAATTAGATTTAATATTAATAATAAAGATAAAATTACATTTCAAAATAAGGAAAAAATTGCAAAAGAACATGAGATTGCAAAAGAGAAACTCAACTCAGGTCGTATATGAAAGGGATAAATAATTAATCAATAAAAGCTTTATATTATGTGCTATAAATTTATATATTAATATATAAATATATATACATCTTTTATATTATATATTATATACATGAATTGGAATTCTAATTTTAAAATAAGTTAATATATTAAATTATCAAACTTAAAGTGCACTCTTCTTTTCTTCTTCGTATTCTTTTTGTAATTGTTTGATAGTTTCTTCATCTAATGGTGGGATTGGAATATCATCGAAATCATCTTGATTTAAGAAGTTGTAGGTATATGTGAAAATTCCAATTGGAATAGTTACAAGTATAACTAAACCAATCATATTCTTAACAAAATAAGGTCTACGAGCACGTAATAATGCAGGTGACATTCTGTATGTATGTGGTTCATAATAACCGTTGTTATTTAACATAGAACGTGCTATAGATGTGAAATGCATGCTTATTCTATTTGGTTCTTGTATACAAATATCCTTTGAAGAGTTATCCTTTGTCTGATGCAATGCAGTAAACTCTATATTTTAACTTAAATTGAGATAAATGAGCTTCTTTAAGGTCAAAAAAAGAAGAAAAGCAAAAATTAAAGGCCGATGAGAAAATCATGCGAGGGGCAAAAGGCAAATTTTTGTTTACCGCACGGTCGATAGTCGCAATCTTCAAAACATCAAAACATTTTGCGATTTTTTTTTTGATATTTTTTTTATTTTTTTAATTTTTTTTTAATTTTTTTTTAATTTTTTTTTAATTTTTTTTCATAAAATAAATTTTTCATTTTTTTTAAAAAAATTAAACGGTTTAAACAGATTTCACCTTCAGAATCTTAATTTTTTAATATAAAATACAGCAATTAATTAGACAATGACAATGGAAGAAGAGAAGGATACCATTTCTATCATACTAAACAACAAGCCAGTTGAAGTGAAAGCTCCAGATGAGGAAGAATTATATCTTGAAAAATTAGTTTTCGGTGATGCTGATGGATTTGCAAATAATTTAAAAAATGTGGATAATTTATATGAAGATGAAGATGATAGTGATAATGATAATAATAAAAACCCATTCAACTACTCAGATTCTGAACCTGATGAATTCTTAGACACTTTTGCGAATAAACAAGAATATGGTTTCAATGAAATAGATGATAATGATTCAGATGATGATAAAGATGATCAAATGGGAAAATTAAATGATGATGAACTTTTCTTTAATGATTCAGATGCTGATTCAGATGCAATGGATGTAGATGATTCAAATGATAACAAAAACAATAATAATGATGATGATAATTTAGATGATTCAGATGAAGATGTATGGGATGATTCAGATGATGAAAGATTAGTAGTTGATATAACATCAATTGATAGATTAAAGAAATTACGTGAAACAGAAGATGAAAGATTTATACCCGGAATAGAATATATAAATCGTTTAAAAATACAGTATAGAAATACATTTCAAGTTCCTGATTGGGCAACTCATAAATATGAAGATGATAAAATTGATAATGAAGATGATGAACAAGAAGAATCCAATAATAAATTATTTGATACAGTTGGTAAAGATAACAGTAAAGTAATCTCATTATCATCTAACCCATTATCTGAATTTTTATCACAAAATCAAACTTATAATATAACAAATACAAAATCTAAATTACTCAATCCTGAACATTTAAATATTGATAGATTAGTTGATGCAAATATATCGAAACTTTCAAGATCTTCAATTCAATCAATGAGTTTCCATCCAACCCAACCTTTATTATTATCAGGTGGTTTTGATCGTACTTTACGTATTTATCATATTGATGGTAAACATAATAATTTAATTACTTCATTACATTTAAAACAATCACCAATTCAAAAATGTACATTTATAAAAGATAAAGATTCAGGTTTAACAACAATTTTAGCTGGTGGTAGACGTAAATATATGTTTAAATGGAATATTGATTTAGGTACAATTGAGAAAATTACAAGAATGTATGGTAATGAAAAGAAACAAAGATCATTTGAACATTTTAAAACTTCAAAAGATGGTAAATTTGTTGCATTAGCAGGTAATAGTGGTTGGGTTAATATATTATCTGTTTCAACATCACAATGGATTCATGGATTTAAAATTGAAGGTACATTAATGGATTTTGAATTTACAAATGATAGATTAATTGTAATTAATCAATCTGGTGAAATTTGGGAATTTAATATGTCAAATTATAATATTTTAAATCGTTGGACTGATGTAACTGGTATTGGTATTACAATTATTAGAGTTTCACCAAATAATAGATATTTAGCAGTTGGTAGTAATACAGGTTTTGTTAATGTTTATGATAGATTAAAAGAAAATAGATTAATTAAATCAATTGATAATTTAACAACAACAATTTCAAGTTTAGAATTTAGTCATGATTCTCAAGTTTTATGTATTGCATCAAGAGCTAAAAAAGATGCATTAAAATTAGTTCATTTACCATCTTGTAATGTATTTAAAAATTGGCCAACAAGTGTAACTCCATTAGGTAAAGTTACATCCGTTGCATTCTCACCAAGTGGTGGCTTATTAGCAACAGGTAATGAACAAGGTAAGATTAGACTTTGGAAATTACTCGATTTATAGTTTTGAATAAAATGTATAGCCATTTATAATCTGATAACCAAAAACAAACATAAAACAATCCAAAAGAGGAAACTCCTAACGACACAATTCATGTTACACCCCCAATTTTGTCGCTCGACAGAAATCCGACAAATTTTCAATTAAACTGAATTTTCGGTTATCAATTGTTGTCTCTTTATTTAGTAACTTACAAAATGGATGTCAATATGGGGTCTTTTTTTTACCCTTTATAACAATGAGATTATTGTTCATTTTGTTCTTAATTTGAAATAGAGGATGAATTGATTTATAAAAATTATTTACTTTCTTTTTTCAATGATAAAAACATACAACGGATTATATTTTATTTCTATCGTTTTGTTTTATTCATTTTAGCTTTTATTTTTTTGGAAAATAATGAGTAAAAAAAATTTTAATGATATAGTTGGTATAGGTGATGATATAATATGTAAATTAGGTGATAAAAAATTAAATGACGAAAACTCAAGGCTTATTTTATTAGTATATGGAGAGCCAGGTTCTGGTAAGACTACCTTTTCTAAAAGATTAGTTCAATATTTAAATGAAAAATATGGGGGTATATATAGTTATGATAATGATATAGATAATTTTATGAAAAAAAAGGATTTTGTTAATGTAAAGCCAATCATATATCAGGGTAAAGGTGGTGTGAAAACTCAAATATGTCAGTATAACAGTGATAATAATAACAATGATAATAGTAATGAGAGTCCACCGTTTGCAATTCATTTAAAAATGGATGGATTTCATTTACCATTATCGATGTTAACACCAGAATTAAAATCAAAACGTGGGTGCTATGAGTCATTTGATTCTGAATTAGTTGTTAAATTATTTAATTTATTAATTAATAAAGATAAAAATTCAAATTGGTCTTATTTAACAATACCCGATTTTGATCATTCTATTAAAGATCCTGTTAATCCAGGTATTTTGATATCAAATAAAACAAAAATTATCGTTTTAGAAGGGTTATATTTGATGTTAAATATAAAACCATGGTGTGAAATCCCCAATATTGTTAAACATTGGAGACATAACAATAATAAATATAATAATAATAACAATAATTGTATTCAAATTATCCATGTAATTAGTGGTAATAATGATGAAACTGCATATAGAGTTGGACTTCGACATTTAAATTCTGGACTGGTATCTTCATACGAGGAAGGAATTAAAAAATATTTTGCTAATGATAAAAATAATGCTAAAATTGTAGAGAATCAAAGTGTTCATGATTTTGATGATTGGATAATTGATAATTCAACCAGGTTATCCAATTAGTAATTGAAATAATTAGATTAATCAATATTTGATTTTGTAACATTAGTAATATGAGTGTATAGTACCCTTAATAATGATAATTACAGGATTTACTTGAAATTTATAACAAAATAATTATGACCCATATTTAGTATATACATATATAAAAAGTATAAAAAGTGCAAAAAAAATAAATAAATGAAATGAAATGATAAACTTAATTAAAAAAAACCCAATTTTGTGTAATTATTATTTAACTTGCTCAGTTTTCAGTTTTCGACGGCTCAAAATAGTAGACGAATTCAGTTGTAAATTAACTACTTTATGTTCTGACAATTTTTGTTCTAGTGATAAGTTATTTAAATGATCATAAAGCTGTACTTGACTATTTGGTGGACTATTCTCTGTAGATTCTGCTTCCCCAACATACCCATCCTCTGGAATATAATTTTCTGATTTTCCTCCTTTGAAAATATAAGGTGTATGGGTTTGACATTTATTTCTAAATTCTGTGTGTGATAATTTATGTAAAGACTTAACACCATAACTAGCCGATGGAGTTTTATCCTCAAATTCATTATCTGTACTATCACTAATATTGTCGTCATCTTCGTCATCATCTTCGTCATCATCATCATCATCATCATCATCATCATCATTCTCTTCACTATCATCTTCGTTAACGTTATCAAGTCCTGTTGAATAAATTAATTTAGGTATATTACCCGATGAATTACTGGTTTCACTTGTGATACTTGAATTTGAAAATTCACTTAAATGAGATGAATTTGAAGTTACTGAACCTGAACGAATTGATGGATTAATACTAAATGAAATTGATGATTTACAATTATTCTTTGTATGTAATATATTATTTGATAAATCTTTATTATTTGATAAATTTATATTTTCTTTTGAATTTAAATCTGTTAATTTATTTGTTGATTGTTTTGGTGTAATATTATCAACAATTGATTGTGTTGATTTAAATGATTTACATGATTTCAGAGATGGTACTCTTGTGCTTGTTTGAGTTGTCAATGTTAATGTTGTACCACGACTATGAACAGGTGTTAAACAAGAAGATGTCGAAGATTCAATTAAATTAGATCTTTTATTCATACCATAACTTTTAACTTTACTTAATGAAGTTAAAGTAATTGGATAATCATCTGTATCATCATCATTAGTATTATTACTATCATCATCATCGTCATTATCTAATTCTTCAGAATCTAATGATTCATCATCATAATCATCATCATTTAAATGAATTCCATCATTAATTGTAATTGGAGCATCAAATCTATGAGATTTTGAATGATCTTTATTCGAATCATTAAAATATGAACTATCGTCAGATTCACTTTCTAAATCACTTATACTATCATTAGTTGAGCTTAATCTAGTTGGTTTATTTAATGATAACATACTAATGATATTATTATTATTAATATTATTATTAATATTAGTACTTGAAATTAAAGGAGAATTTGCTGAATGTTGAACATCTTTTGCAGTATCGAAAACCAATTTAATTGCTTCAGCTCTTGGAGTCATAATTTGATTTTCATCCGAAGTTACTTTATAACCAGCAAAATAATCATCAACATTTGAATTATTAATTAAATCTTCACTGAAAACTTTATATAATTCATCATTATAAGAATTTGAAGTTGGAGCATCATCAGCTGGGGATGAAAAAGTTGATAAATTATTTTTTGATTCATAACCTAAATTAAACCAAGGATCAGCTAATAATTGATCAATTGAATATCTTTTAGCTGGATCAACTGTTAATAAATTTGAGATTAAATTTTTACAACCATTTGAAACTTCATCAAACCAAGGTTTTAAAAATTGATAATCACCTTTCATTACTTTTTCAGTTATATCATTTGAATTTTGAGTATTTGAATAAAAAGGTGGGAAACCTACAACCATTGTATATAAAACACAACCTAAAGCCCACATATCAACTTTTTTATCATAACCAATATTCATATGTTGTTCAGGTGATGTATAACCAACAGTTCCACATGGAGTTTTAGCTAATGAATTTGAAGAATTTAATAAAGTTGATAAACCAAAATCTGCTAATTTAACAATACCTATACCACCTGAACCATTTTTAATTGAAAATTTACCTTCATCAACTTTATTATTATCATCAGATTTTCTTCTAGCTAATAATTGATCATTTTTTGATCTTTTAATAAATTTACTTGGTTCAAATAATAAATTTTCAGGTTTAATATCACGATGAACAATATCTCTATCATGTAAATATTTAACAGCAAATGCAACTTGTCTTAAAATATGACGTGATAAATTTTCAGAGAAATAAGTATATTTAATAATTTGATTAAAAATTTCACCACCTGATACATATTCTAAGAATAAAAAGCAATATTTTGAATTTGAATTATTTTGATAATTAATTAATTTAACAATATTTGTATGATTTAATTGTCTCATAATTGCAATTTCTTTTAAAGTTGAATTAATTTGATCAATTTTCATATTTGATTTATCAATAATTTTAATTGCTAAATAATTTAAATTAATTGAATCAAAAGCTTTAAAAACATTTGAGAATGCACCTTCACCAATTTTATCAGATAATAAATAACGAGTATCAAGTTCTGTATAATAATCTGATAATTCAGGGTGAATTTCTAATAAAACATTAATTGAATTTGGTGAATTAATATTTTTATCATTAATATTATCATCGATATCATCTAGTTTAATTGGATCAACAATAAGATTTTGTTGTTGTTGTTGTTGTTGTTGTTGTTGTTGTTGCTGATCTTTTTGATCTTTTTGATCTTTTGATTTTTTACTTATGATGTTTTTCAATAGATCTAACATGATTTAAATGATATGCAATGTAAATAATTAATCAAAGGGATAAGTAATATAAAAGAAATAAAAGCAAAATAATGTAAATAAAATTTAACTATGCAATGCAAAGGATTGAAAATGAAATGAAATAAAATAAAATAAATTAAAGGTAAATAAAAAAACAGCCAAACTAATATAATTGAATTGAATAAGTAAATAAATAAAATAAATGAACTAAATGGATAAACTAAATAAAAGATAAAGAACAAGAAATGAAATAAGCTATGCAGTATATGATATGATTATATGATTATATGATTATATGATTATATGATTATATGATTATATGATAATTTGATGATATGATGATATATATTATTATTATATTATTCTAATAAGTATATATATATATATCGAATAATATGATATTCACTGAAATCCCTTATAAAAGGGTATTAACTTTAACAGAAATTGTTGGATAACTTGTGTAAGATAGTGTGTGATTAACGTTGATAAAGTAGGAATGAATAGTGATATGATTAGAAATGTGAAAGATAAGAAAGAAGATGTAAAGGAGAGAGTAAAAGTGTGCAAACTCCTTCGAAACATACAAACATACAAACATACAAATTAAATATTATATTATTATATTATTATATTATTATATTATTATATTATTATATTATTATATTATTATATTATTATATTATTATCTGAATAAGCCAATATGTAAATAAAAAATAGAAATTAAAAAAACAAAAATATTTATCAACTGTCAAAAATTAATTAGCGTGAAATTTGAAATTTAGTGTGAAATTCGATGAGCTCATCGTTTTTTTTTATTGCGTTGCCTTTTTTTCCCATTTTTTCCCATTTTTTTGTGCGCGCTCTTTTTGTTTTTCCCATTTTTTGCCGAGTTTGTTAAATTTTGATTTTAATTGATTAAAATTAATTAATTAATTAAATTAATTATATTATAATATGGTCACGTGCGACACCGCCACAAAGTCTGCTTTTTCATTATCTCCACCGCCACACAGAAGAACATAATAATATTGTACATTGTACACTACTTTTAACACCACATAATTTCTCACTACAAAGCATTACAGATTTTTTTTTCATTCATTTGTTCAACATGAATTTTGGTATTTGATGATATAATTGATATGATAACTAATCATATATAATTATAATATATATATATAAATTAACTAATTTAATAATAATAATAACATCATTAATGTCAGCAGCACCTAAATTTTTTAAAGTTACACAACTTAAATCAACTATTGGATTACCAAAATTATATAAAGAAACTTTACAAACTCTTGGTTTACGTAGAAGAAATCAAACTGTTTATCATAAAATTACACCACAACAAGCAGGTCAAATTGCAAGAGTTAAAGAATTAGTTAAAGTTGAATTATCACCAGTTTTCAAAAATAAAGTACAAATGAGAGAAGAAAGAAAATCAGATCCTGGATTTTCAATTATTTCAAAGAGAAATTAAATTAAATTAAATCATTAAAATCTACTTGTATATATACTATCCTTCTTATATATAAATAACTAAATAATTAAATTTATTTTATATATATATATATTTATATGTTTTGTAATATAATTAATTAATATAATTAATGAATAAATAAATGATATACTATTTAATTACACGATTAACTAATTTTTATATAATTAATTATATAAACTATATATACCTTTTATAAATGAAATAAATAATTTTTTGGGAATCACTTGAAAATTATTATTATTATTATAATAATAATTATTATAATTTTTATAAATTATATCCTCTTTTCTTTCTTTTTTTTTTCCTTTTCATAATTTTAATTCTTGCATTCTTTCAATTAATGGTGTTTCACTAACATCGTTTAATGCATTCATTAAATCATTTTCATTAATACTAAATTCATTCTTTAAAATTCCTTGACTTGAAAATTTATTATTAAATATACTACCACTATTAATGTAATTATTATTATTATTATTATTATTATTATTATTATTATTATTATTATTGCTATAATTTTTCATAAAACTAAATGAATGATTATATATTTCAGTATCACTTGATACTAAACTATCATCAACCATCTTCATAATAGCTTTTGCACTAATTGTCATTGAATTATCCCATTTAGAATAATTTGTATGTTTTGTGTTTTTTTTAATTGGTTTATTAATTTGTGATAAATTAATTCCTGATCTTTGTGTTTTTAATGTCTTAATTGGTGAAGTTTTATTCTTTATTGTCCTAAATAATAATTGTTCTTGCTTTTTAGGTGATGGTGATGATGAACTAATTTTATTTATATTACTATTAATTATTGCTCTCTTTAATGGTGATAATGAAATATTATTATTATTATTATTATTATTATTAATACTTGTTAATAGTCTATCTTCAAAATTAAAATTAGAAACACCTTGTGATAATAATGAACTATTAATTATTGAATTATTTTCAAATCCATCATCATTATCAATTTCAAGTTCTAAATCTAGTTCTACATCAGATTCTTCACTTTCTGTTAAATCAAGATCAGAATTTTCTAATCTACTAATTTCATTTTCATCACTTTGATATAAAATTTCTTCTTCTTCATTATCTATTAATGATAATCTTTTCTTAATTAACATATTTTCCTTTTCTTCTTCTTCAGATTCTGGCAAATATTCATTTTCAACTGTACCATCTTTATTAATTGTTAACATAAAATCACCAAATCTTAATTTATTTTCATTTTTCATATGTAAGAAAACATCCATAATTGGATCATGATTTGAATTAAATCCATAAAATAAATTTGATTTCTTTATTAGTAAATTATTATTTTCTATTTTATTAGATTGTGTTTTAAAATTAACATCAATTGGCTTTGAATATTTCTTTATTGGATTCTTGAAAAATTTTTCATCTGTTGTATAATCAATTTTAATTTCATTACTTTTTAATCTCTTTTTCAAATCATTTTTATAAACATAATTAAAATATGGGAATAAAATATCTGTAGTTTCTTGATAAATTATAGGAAATCTATAATTTGGCATTTCAAGCATTTTACTATTATTATTAGAATTCTTATTACCTTGATTATTGTTTTTTACATGACATGAATTTTCATCGTTTACTTTCCTTGAACTTTTCCTATCAACTATTTTCAAAGGTCTTAAAACATTATTATTATTATTATTATTATTATTATAACTGTGGACTCTTAAATTATTTGAAATATCAGTAAGCATTATTGGTTTCTGATTAATTGTAAAAAATTTAATGAAAAAAAAGATAATAAAAACAACCTATGCAAAATAATTAGAGAAAACGTTAATAAAAGAAGAAATTAATTTATATATAAATGGAAATCATTTGACTGAATATGTTTGCAATAGATTTAGAAACAAAGAAAACACACGGTTTTTACTTTTTTTTATACTTGCAAATGACAGCAATTCAGTAAATTGTTATAGAAACTTCAATTAGATTTCCCTTTAAGGGCAAATGTCAACATTGACAATGTACTTTCCTAATCGGGTAAATCAATTTATTTTCCTTTCATGAGCGAAAATGGGAAGTTGCAAAATTAATATTCCCAGCACAACAATCTCCGTGTCGTGCAGCGGAAACAAGCCAAGCCTCCTTTCATGACTATTTTTAGAAACAAAATCAACAGAAAAAGGTCCAGAACGCGTTCTGAGTTCTGACACTAAAGCCACTGCACAGCCAGCAAAATAAATAAATTTGTTACCCTTTTTTTCCATTTATACCAATCCGATTAAACAAATAATATAATGCTATATTAATGATAATGATAATGATAATGATAATAATCAAGTTACCATAAAAGAGACATATATAATACTTGTATGGCAATCGTATATTGATACTTGAACTCATCCGATAAGCAAATATTAAATAATAAAAAGGTATAATACATTATTTTTTGCTTTTGAAACTATAATCATGTTATCTTGGAAGAATGATCAAGTTTTATTATGGCTGAAAAATTCACATCAACCAGATGATGTTTTAGAAAGTTTTAGAATTCATAATATAACTGGTTTAACATTACCAATGTTAAATTCAGAAGAATTAAAAGAAATGGGAATAGTTAATTTAAGACAAAGATTGAAAATTTTAAATGATATTAGTAATTTATTAATTGAAAAAAATCCAGTTTTAAATTCAATTAATTTAAATAATGAACATCCATTATTAAATGAATTACAATCAACTGTAATTTCAACTAATTTAATTAAAAATATTTCAAAAGGAATAGTCGAAGAAAGTTCTTCTCAATTAATTGATAGATTATCTAAAAAGGATGAATATAATGAAAGATCAGATAGTAATAATGAAAAATCACTCCAAAATAAAGAATATAAATCTTTATTATTAAAGATAAATAAATTAAGGGAAGAAGTATTACCAATATTAAAAGATATTCAAGATAAGAAACCATTACCTGCACCATCACCTAATTTAACTTCAAATTCAAATGTTTTCCATAATAATAGTAATAATAATAGTAATTCAACAATATTAGCATCACCATCAAGAACAATGTTTGTCTCAAATAGGCGAAATTCTTCTGATACATTAACATCTTCATTATCAATGGATATACCTTCTCCAATAAATACTAACAAATCAATAATACCACAGCCATCTCAACAAAATATAACTTCAACTCCTACATCTTCAGTAAATAGGAATTTAGTACCACGAACAAATTCAAATTCTTCATCTTCTTCCATCAATAATAATAACCCTAATAATACTAATAATAATACATCATCACCAAAAATAGTACCATCACGTTCATCTAAAAGATTATCATCACACCATACACAATCTCATGATTCAAATTCAAATACATCATCGGATACTTTAAAACAATTACGAGCTAAAACTGAAGATCCATGTTATAAAATTTTACAAGCTGCAATGCGTAGTCATAAATTAGATAAAAGTGAATGGCGTAATTATGTTTTAATCATTTGTTATGGTGGTGATAAAGAACGTGTTTTAAGATATGATGAAAAACCAGTTGTTGTATTTAAAGAATTATCAGAATTAGGTTTATCACCATCAATGATGTTAAGACAAGTTGAAGAAACTGATGATACAGGATATGGGAATTATGAAGAATATGAAACCCCAGGTGGTAGATTATAATTTTCTTTTCTTTTCTCTCTTTTTTTATATAAAAAAAATATTAAGTACATACACATTTATATATAGATAGATATAAAAATTAATTAATTGATTAATTTTTAATTAGTATGGTTTGAAACGTCTCCTTTGTTTCATCAATTTTACCCTTTCTTGATCTTCTTTGAATTTTGACAATAATTGATTCATTTCTTGCTTTTTACGTTCCCTAATTTGGAATCTATAAAAATCTTTCTTTTCCTTCTTTTTCATCTTTTTAACATGTTCATTATCATTTTCAAGATCAGATAATTTTTTCATCGAACCAAGGATTTCACTCTTTGATTTTTTCTGTGATCCAATAACTAATGTAAATCCATCTTCATCAACTATTTCCCTCATATTTTGAACTTCTTCTTCAGCTTCCTTTTCCCTATTTTGGAAATCAACTAATGATTTTGCAACTGATTTTTCTAATTTTAATCTATCTTCAATTAAATTTGGTATTTTTGAATATTTACTAAATCCAGTATTATTTATTGAATTATTAATATCCCATATTAATTTATTCTTATTGTTTGTAGTAAATTTTTTTAAACTTTTTAAAAAAATTTCTAAACTATCCCTATCTAAAAATGTAATAACGCTACTACCAAATGGTAATTTTTCATTTTCATTTAATTCAAACCCAAAATCTTCATTTGTTAATTTACTTAAATTAATATGTAAATCATAATTAACACCAGAACCAATTGATGAAACTCTTGATGTGTCAATACTTTCACGTAATAAGATTTTTTCAATATGTGATATATTACTAATTTGTCCAAATAATTTCTTAACATTATCTAATGTCCAAAATGGTAATGGATTAATCAAAAATAACGATCTTGTAGTATCTTCCTTTTCATTTAAATCTTTACTTATATGTGGTTTAATATAACATAAATGTATGGTTTCAGGTAAATTCGCAACAGCGGGGATCGTTATAGGTAATGGCAAAAAACCTTTGATAGGCATCAAATCTTCTGTCATATCTATACTTTGATCTTTCTTATTCCACTTCAGATTATTCCTATCACTGTTACACTCCTTGTGTCTATTTTCACAATAAATAGTTGAATTATTTTGAAGTGGTGAAGATTTTTTTTTGCTTTGCGCCATGAAAAAAAAAATAAAAATATTAAAAAATCTGAAGAAAAAGAAAAAAAATAATAAGCAAAGAGAAACGAGTTGCCTGCTTTTCTTTTTTCAGTAAGTTCTTTTTCTCCAAATTGCTTTTATTTTCTTTGTTTTGATCGCTTATATAGTTATAACACTAAGATATTTATATAATCAATATGTCAGCAGCAACAGGAGTAAGACATTGTGCAGCACCAAATTGTGGTAAAGTTACAACATCCAATTTAAAATGTCCTATTTGTTTAAAGAATGGATTACATGAATATTTTTGTAATTCAACTTGTTTCCGTGGTAGTTTTTCACAACATAAAGCAATTCATCCAAAGGAAGGTGTTGAATCTTATAATCCATTTCCAGAATATCATTATACCGGTGAAGTTGAACCATTATATCCACTTTCACCAAAACGTGAAGTTCCAGATGATATTGTTAAACCAGATTATGCATTAAATGGGGAACCAATTTCAGAATTAAAGAATGATCGTACAAATAAGATTAAAGTTTTAAATTCTGAAGAAATTGAAAAAATGCGTAAAGTTTGTAAATTAGGTAGAGAAATTTTAGATATTGCAGCAGCTGCTGTTAAACCTGGTATTACAACAGATGAAATTGATAAAATTGTTCATGAAGAAAGTATTAAACGTGGTGGTTATCCATCACCATTAAATTATTTCAATTATCCAAAATCAGTTTGTACATCTGTTAATGAAGTTATTTGTCATGGTATTCCTGATAAAAGAAAATTAAAAGATGGTGATATTGTTAATATTGATGTTTCATTTTATAAATTTGGATTTCATGCAGATTTAAATGAAACTTATTATGTTGGTGAAAAGGCTAAGGCTAATCCTGATTTAGTTAGACTTGTTGAAACAACTCGTGAATCATTAGATCTATCAATTGCAGCTATTAAACCAGGATTACCAATTAGAGAATTTGGTAATATAATTCAAAAACATGCAGATGAGAATAATGTCTCAGTTGTTAGAACTTATTGTGGTCATGGTGTTGGTGAATTATTCCATTGTCAACCTGAAGTTCCACATTATGCTAAAAATAAAGCAATTGGAACGTGTAAACCAGGTATTTGCTTTACAATTGAACCAATGTTAAATTTAGGTTCATATCGTGATGTTATGTGGCCAGATGGATGGACTTCAACAACTGCAGATGGTAAAGCCAGTGCTCAATTCGAACATACATTACTTGTTACAGAAGATGGAGTTGAAGTTTTAACAGCTAGAACTGCAACTTCCCCAGGTGGTGCAGTTCCAAGAATATAATTCATCATATATTAGTAGTGTGTATATATTGAAAAAAATTACTGTATAATTGTTTTATATTCATGGTTTTAATAGAATTGTTATAGAAAATAAAAGGAAACGCGGTTGGAAAAAATAAGAGTAAAAGTTTCACTTGAATTTCTTTCTCAAATAAATGGATTATAATTAAATTCAACACGTTAATTGATACTTTTAGTATACATATATTAATATAGATCAAACATGTCTATTGAAGAAGAGGATATCCAAGATATCAATCCATATGAAATTTTAGGAATTAAGAAAGATTCTAATATTAAAGAGATTAAGAAAGCATATCATAAATTATGTTTAAAATATCATCCTGATAAAAATGAAGGATTTCGTAAAGAATTTGATCAAGTTCAAATATCATATTTAATTTTAAGTGATGAAAAGAAACGTTCTAAATATGATAGAACAGGTATAATCAATTTAAAGGATAATAATTTAGATGATGAAGAATTTGATTGGAATGATTATTTTAAATCACAATTTGAATCAATTAGTAAAGAAATGATTGAAAAGGATAGAAAAGAATATCAAGGTAGTGAAGAAGAAATTGATGATATAAAGAAAGAATTAATTAATTCTAAAGGTGATATGAAAAAATTATTTGAAACTGTTATTCATTTAGAATTTACAATTGACGAAGAGAAGAGAGTATTTAAAATTTGTGAGAATTTAATTAAAAATTGTGATATTGAATTAAAGGATATACCTAAATGGAAAGAATATGTTAATAAAAGGAAAGATAATATTAAAAGAATGGAAAGAAAACGTCGTCGTGAAGAAAAAGAAGCTGAAAAAACAGAAAAGGAACGTGGTGATGGTGATGGTGATGGTGATGGTGATGACGATGATGGACTTGCTGGATTACAGGCATTAATAACCAAAAATTCCAGTAGACATCGTGATGCTTTCAACGATATAGCTGCTAAATATGAACGAGAGGAAGCTGAAAGAAGGAAAAGCAAGAAAAGAAAAACTAAGAAATAGAAATAGAGTTAAGAACCGCGTGTATTTTCTTTCTTCAACATGTTTTATACTTTTTCCTTTATTTATAATAATCATTTATTTATGTATTTATTATATAAGATTACTTTTATAACTATTTGTAATAATAACTATGAACAATTGCTCTAACGAAGCTAGTGAAGCAGATCATCACCATCATTCTCATGATCACGAACATGGTGATTCTCAACATCACACCCATCCTCACGGAGATCCACCTATTCCAACCAATGTTTCACAATCAATAAATAATAAGATTGATACAAGTAAATTAATTGCTTACAATTTATTAAACAATAGTAATGAATTACCAAAATTGTTTAAAACTATTGATAAAAGGTATGAAACAGTTCCAGTTTTCAAATCTGAATTTGATTCTGAAATGATTATTGTTATACCATTTACAGGACCAGTGAAAGTATTTTCTTTATTAATAAACGGATCTAAACCACCTCAAAGTATTAAAATATATAAGAATGCTCCACATCTATGTTTTGATAACATAAATAATGCTAAACCAACATATCAGTGTGAACATCCACAAAATGTGGATTTATCCCAGGGGTTTATTGAACATCATCTTCCGAGAAGAAAATTTGCCGGCACAACCTCAATAACTTTGTTTTTAGAGGGAGGAAATGGCGATAAACTTGAATTGTTTGCCCTCGAGCTTCGTGGGGACTATGCGGGGCCCCACCCACAACTGCCGGTCTCTCTCCTCTACGAATCGGCTGCGCGCCCACAAGACCACAAGGTGGCTGAACAAGCGGCCCGCCAAAATTTGAGCAGCAACTGAAATTTCCACACATAAATAAATAAATAAATAAATAAATAAATAAATAAATAAATAAATAAATAAATAAATAAATAAATAAATAAATAAACAAACAAATAGCTAAGTAAATTTACTGTGTAACTCAATTTGTTCCGCACTGGGAAGCTTCTTCGCCGCAACTTGCTGTTTACCGATCATCAATTATTTAGATTTGTATTTATATATTTACCTATATTTATAGTTACTTACTTATTTATTTATTTATACATTTATTATTCTTTTGGTTGTATAGGCTGCACTGGAATAACCGTTCTATTATTATTTAAGCAACCACAACTGAATAATGGATCATCGTCCAGACCAGATACCAACAACTGGAAATAATAACAGTAACAATAATAATAATAATAATGATAATAATAATAATAATAATAATAATAACACTAGCAATTTCAGTCCCCGACCCATGACAACAGATTCGAGTGTTTCACAAACTACAACTAGCTCAAGAAAAAGATTGAATCAACAACACAGTCATACTCATAGTAATAGTGTTAATGATGGCGATAAAATATTTCTAGATATTAACAGCTCTGCACAACAAACAAACTCTTCTTCTTTACTATCATCTTCAAATCCAAATAATGAATCTTCAACTATGAGCTCTAATCCAAATCCACAATCTGCAAACTCTTATTTTATAGATTTCACACATCCTAATAAAAAACGCCATATAGACTTGGAAAATTCATTAATTCATACATCCAATACTATATCTCTAAACTCTACTAGCCATTCAAACTTAAATTTATTAAACCTACCTTCCTCCTCTTCAATATTTTTCGATGACTTATCTTCTAATTCAACACAACCATTACCATCTCCAAGTGCTTCTCCAATACATTCTTCAAATAATGATACTAATTCAAATTCAAATCCAAATTCCAACTCAATATCCAATACAAATTCTGATCAACCTACTAAAGATATCCAAACTCTCCAATCAGATATCTCTCTGACTACAATAAACAGTGGTAATAATAATGATAATAATAATAATACTAATAATCATACTAATAATAATGATAATACTAATAATAACAGTTTGATTGAATCATCTGATAAATTCGCATTGTTAACATCTTTAGTATCAAACTTAAATAATGGTTCCCCTGAAGTTAATACATTATTATTTCAACTACTACAGAAGTCAAGCAGAGAAACACTATCATCAGTATATAAATTATTATTTAATGTACTTAAGAAAGACTTACTTGTTGATTTCCCAAGTGAAATAACTCATAGAATACTAGAAAATTTTGATCATTCAAATTTATTAAATTGTTTACAAGTTTCAAAGAAATGGTTTAATCTAATTTCAAATTACCCTGAACTTTGGAAAAATTTATTATTTAAAGAAAATCTAATAGATTCAGAGGAAGAATATTTACAAGATTATAATTTATTTAAATCTTTTAGGAAAGATTTATCAATTAATGATATACCAAAATTAATTTATCAAAGGCGTTATTTAATTCAAAAAAGATGGATGAATATAAATTATATACCGAAAAAATATATATTATCAGGTGGTGATTCTCTAAATGTTATAACATGTTTACAATTTGATAAAGATAAAGTAGCCGCAGGTTCAAATTCTAACCAAATATTAATTTATAATACAGAAAATGGTAAATTATTTAAAACTTTAAATGGTCATAGTGGTGGCGTTTGGGCAATGAAATTTTATAAAAATACTTTAGCTTCAGGTTCAACTGATAGAACTGTTAGAATTTGGAATATTAAAAAGGGAATTTGTACTCATATTTTTAGAGGTCATACATCAACTGTTAGATGTTTAGAAATTATCGAACCTCAACAAATAGGTACTGATGATGAAGGTAAACCAATCATTTATCCTGAAACTCCATTATTAGTAACTGGTTCTCGTGATGCTACTTTATTTGTTTGGAAACTACCTTTATGTAATGATGATGATGATGATGATGATGATGATAGTTTGAATGAAATAACTGAACCAATTGATTATGATGCAATTACTAACCCTTATTTTGTCACAGTTTTAAAAGGTCACAATGCATCCGTTCGTTCAGTAACAGGATATGCAAATATTTTAATTAGTGGTAGTTATGATGGAACTGCAAGAGTATGGGATTTGAAAAAAGGAATTTGTAAATGGATTTTAGAAGGTCATTCAGATAAAATTTATAGTTGCGTTTATGATGTTAAAAGAAATCGTTGCTATACAGCTAGTATTGACAATACTGTTAGAATTTGGGATTTAAATACAGGTGAAACAATTGCAATTCTTGAAGGTCATCAAATTTTAGTTGGTTTAATTACATCATCTGAAAATGTATTAGTTTCAGCCGCTGCTGATTCAACTGTTAGATTATGGGATCCTGATACTGGTAATGCAAGAAGTGTATTTCGTGGTCATTCTTCAGCTATTACATGTGTTGAAAATGATGATTACAGAGTTTTATCAGGTAGTCAAGGTATGTTAAAACTTTGGGATGCAAAAACTGGTGAATTTGTCCGTGATATGGCAAATGATGTTGATGGTGCCGTTTGGCAAGTTGCCTTTGATTATCGTCGCTGTGTTGCAGCTGTTCAAAGGAATGAAACTACATTTATTGAAATAACCGATTTTTGTCCTCCAGAAGATGATCCTTGGATACACCCTTTGTTCAGTAAATATTCTCTTATCAATAGATAAACAACCAACAGACTTGTTTTTAATTTGTAATTTTTTTATGAAATATTTAATATTTAATATTTAATCTCTAATATTTAATCTCTAATATTTAACATCTTGTAACCAAGCACCAGAAGCCACCCAAATTTGTTTCTATGCAGAATAAAACTAAATTTTTGATTATCATTTCAAGGCGCGGTAAAAGTTTCATCTTTTTTTTTAAATTTTTTTTCCTTCATGAAATTTTTTTTGCTTTCTACGTAGTGTTATATTCTTTCAAACTTGAAATAGAAAGCTGTGTGTGATAATATAACAAATACACAAACCGGACAACGTTCAACAGTAATAAATGACAAAACAGCAAAAGTCCAAACCAGGATTGATACAGAGAGATTTAGACAATAAAGTGTATAATCACATTTTACAACTTCTGGATGATAAAACAGATACTTTGAAATCGGCAAGATTGCAAGAAACAGAGAATAACGAGGGAAATGACACAGAAGGAAGTTCACAGTTGGAAAGAAATGGAAAAGAAGAGGGGCTTCAAGATTCTACCAATATCTTTACAATGGCACTAGCAAAAGATTTACATTTTGATGAAATTGTAGAGTATATTAAATTCAAAGATAAAAGTTTAAACCGTATGAAAATGGATATTTTACGAAAGAGTATCGAAAGAACATGGACAGAAATTAAAAATGAAGAAGCAGAAGAAATATCAACATTGGGTATAGATTTAAATAGCAACGATAAAAGCAAGTATACAGATGGTGAAGATGATCCAGATGCTGAATTGATGGAAGTTAAGGATTTAAATTTAGCAAATAAAAATATTGTCAATTTATGGAAAAAACAAGAAAACCTTTCTTCAGAAACTAATAACAATGAAAATGATGAAACAGTTGAAAAAAATACAGATAATAATAATGATAACAACGCAACAAAAAAGAAAAGAAAAAGCAAAGATAAAGATTCATCATCATCTAAACAAAAGAGAATGAAAGTTGATAGAACACCACCTAAAATGTCATTGAAATCATTAGGTGGTTTAGAAGACGTATTTGCAGAATTAATGGAAGTTGTTGGTATGCCAATTTTACATCCAGAAATTTATCTTTCAACAGGTATTCAACCACCAAGGGGTGTTTTATTACATGGTCCACCAGGTTGTGGTAAAACAACAATTGCGAATTCACTTGCTGGTGATTTAGGTGTTTCATTTATAAATATAAGTGCACCAAGTGTTGTCAGTGGTATGTCTGGTGAAAGTGAAAAGAAGGTTCGTGAATTATTTGATGAAGCAAAAAGTCTTGCACCATGTTTAATTTTTATTGATGAAATTGATGCAATTACACCAAAACGTGATGGTGGTGCTCAAAGAGAAATGGAAAGAAGAATTGTTGCACAATTATTAACTTGTATGGATGAATTAACATTAGAAAATACAAATGGTAAACCAGTTATAGTAATTGGTGCAACAAATCGTCCTGATAGTTTAGATGCTGCACTAAGACGTGCAGGTAGATTTGACAGAGAAATAAGTATCAATGTACCAAGTGAATCTGCTAGATTATGTATTTTAGAAAGAATGACAGAAACTTTAAAAATTTCTGGTGATTTAGGTTTAAGAGAACTAGCAAAATTAACACCTGGTTTTGTTGGTGCTGATTTAAAATCTCTAGTAACGTCTGCAGGTGTTGCTGCAATTAAGAGAATTTTTAGTACATTATCCGATGATCCAACAAGTGAGACATCCCTATTATTAAATGATTCTAATAATGATCAAATGGATATCGATAAAGATAATGAATTAGAAGCAGAGGAATTTGTTACACCTTTAACAACTCCAATAACACCAACAGATTCAAGCTCATTATTAAATAAAGAATTAATTAAAAAACCAGCATCTGAAAATATTTTTGAAAACAAGGAATTATCGACAATTCAACGATTTTTAGAAAAACATCCAAATCCTTTAACTGATAAACAATTAGAACCATTATCTATTACAAGGGAAGATTTCTTAACTGCATTACCAACCATTCAACCAACGGCAAAACGTGAAGGTTTTGCAACAGTTCCAGATGTTTCATGGGCAAATGTTGGTGCATTGAGTAATATTAGAGTTGAATTACATATGGCAATTGTTCAACCAATCAAAAGACCGGAAATTTATTTAAAAGTTGGTATTAGTGCACCAGCAGGTGTTTTAATGTGGGGTCCACCAGGTTGTGGTAAAACATTACTTGCAAAAGCTGTTGCTAATGAATCAAAGGCAAACTTTATATCAGTTAAAGGACCTGAATTACTTAACAAGTATGTCGGTGAAAGTGAAAGAGCTGTTAGACAAGTTTTCTCTAGAGCTCGTGCAAGTGTACCATGTATTATATTCTTTGATGAATTAGATGCATTAGTACCAAGAAGAGATAGTAGTTTAAGTGAAAGTAGTTCAAGAGTTGTTAATACATTATTGACTGAATTAGATGGTTTGAATAATAGAAGAGGTATTTTCGTAATTGGCGCTACCAATAGACCCGATATGATTGATCCTGCAATGTTAAGACCTGGTAGATTAGATAAAACATTGTATATTGAATTGCCTAATGCTGTTGAAAGATTAGATATATTGAAAACTTTAATCAAATCAAACGGTACACCAATTTCAAATGACGTTAATTTAGAAAAAATAGCAAATGATGAAAGATGTAAAAATTTCAGTGGTGCCGATTTATCTTCTTTAGTTAGAGAAGCCAGTGTTATTGCATTAAAAAGGAAGATTTTCATTGGAATCAAAGATTTAGATGAAAGTGTTGCTAATGAAGATCATGAAGATATTTTAGATGTTAACGTTACTAGTGAAGATTTTGATAAAGCATTAAATTCAACAAAACCTTCTGTTAATGATAAAGATCGTTTAAAATATGAAAGATTAAATAGAAGATTAGGTTGGGAAAGACCGAAGGAAAATTCCGAAGAAATAAAACAAGATGCAGCTGATATTTAAACAGTTTCTCTAAAGAAATAAAAATATTTATAAATGATTAATTTTTTTTATAAAAAATAAATATATACATATTTATATTAAGGGCATAATAAATTACAAATGATAAAATTACTTTGATTATTTTTTAACAAATGGCGGAGGTGGAAGATTTGTGTAGTTTGAATTATATAAAGCATCAGATGAAGATATACCTTTAAATTTCAAAGATTCTATATCAACCAAATCTTCATTTAATTCTTTAATACTATTAACACCTAATAATTTCATATCTCTAATCATTTCATCTTTTAAGATTTTCATTGCTCTTTCAACACCTGGTTGACCATATGACGCCATCGCATATAAGAAAGGTCTACCTAAACCGACAGCATCTGCACCAAGACACAATGCTTTAACAATATCAGAACCACGACGAATACCACCATCAATAAACAATTTAAAATCTTTATCAGGGATACCATTTTCACGTAAGAGTTTACGAGATTGAGCTAAAATTTCAATTGGTGGCATTGCAAAATCTAATTGACGACCACCGTGATTTGAAAGTAAACAACCGCCTAAACCAATTTGTGCAGCTTTTAAAACATCTTCTTTTCTTAAAACACCTTTTAAAACAATTGGTAAATTAGTTAATTTATTTAATTTTTCAACATCTTTCCATGTTAAATTCAAATATTTAACTTCACCAGATGCAAAAACAGATAAATCATCATTAACAGATGGATCTAAAGAAGCTCTAATTTTACTATCTTTTTCTCTATTACCTAAACAAGGTAAATCAACATTAACAAAGAAAGCTTTAATATTTGGATGATTTTCTTCAATATTTTTAAAATAACTACCTGCATTTTCTAGTTGTTTTTCATTATAAAAATGAATTTGATGGAAATTATTTTGATCAGGTTTTGCCAAATTCATAAAATCATCCATTGGGAAAGAACATTGGATTGGAATTAAATAAGGAATTTTTTCATTACCTGCAGCAAATAATAAATTTTTTTCAGCATCTGGATGAGCCATTGGAGAACCTGCAAATGCAGTACAATAAAATGGAGCATCAAATTTTGCACCGAATAAATCATCAATTTTTGTTGTTGCTTTTGTAACATCAACTAAACATTTTGGTCTAAAAAAAATTCTACCAAATGCATAATGATTTTCCCTAATTGAAAATTCATCATCAGAACCAGTTGAATAATAACCCCACGTACCAGTTGGTAATATTTGTTTTGCAACATATTCAAAATCTGATATATTGAAAATTTGTGAAAGAGCTGGTTTATTTTTAATCCTTTCCTGTCTTTCCTTTTCTAATCTTTCTTCTTTTTCTTCTTCGGTTTCTTCATCTTCTTCATCTTCATCATCATTATCATCATCTTCTTCGATAACAATGATTCTTCTATTTGATTTTTTCTTAGAATCATTTTTAATTGAATCAGTTGATAAAAGTGATAAAATGGAAATTGATAAACCTAATGTTATTAAAGGAATATAATTCGAAGAATTTTGTTTATTATAATTTCTAGATGTTGAAGAATAAGAACTTAAATATCTTAAAGTTGATTTGGACTGAATCAATCTTTTATTTAATCTTAATGGACCTGCCACTCTTATAGATTTTAAGAATAAATTGGATGACATTGTTGTTATTAAATGATAGTTACTTTGTTGAGTAATATATTAATCATAATAAAAAAAATAATAATAAAGAAAAAAATAATTAATAGAGAATGTATAATCAAAACTTTTTTTCTTTAAAGAAAAGAAAGGAATTGATAATAAATTTATATACCACTCAATTTATCTTCTGATAACATTTAATGAATGTGTAATATTCCGTTAATTATGAATTATTACTGTTGAATCTTATAGTTATGTCAAGATAGATTATATTACATGATTAAATATTGAAAATGCGGAAGAATTGCCGCTTTAGGTAAAAGACGATCAAGGAGAGATTTCCTAAAAGGGGTGTTGATCCCGACGCATAGAATATCAATTCCGATAAAATAATGAACAAAAAAAAACTCAATCTTACTATAATAATTTACTCTTAAATTTATTGAACATTAAAGACGATAATACGATATGATCCAATCTGAATTATTGTGTTTGTTGTTTTGATGTTAGTAATCTTATAATACTAAGTTAATCAAAGAGAAGATGACTACATACAATAGTAATGTGAAAAAGAGGATATTTAATAAAAATACTGTTATTGTCAATACGAAGACAATATGTAGATACTGTAAATGGAAATTATCATATTCATTAACATAATCCCAGTTAATACTAATTTGATCCATCCTGAATAGCTGTTAACAATACTGTCAACTGGAGAAGTATATAAGAACAAAAAGGTTTAACCAATAAAACACCAAAAAGGCCAAACAGGCAAAACCGCTAAATAAGATAATAAATAAACAGAAAATTCCCTTTTGTAAAATAGTGTGCACTATGCACTGTGCATTGTGAACTGTGCGCTCTAAAATGCTGCTGCTCTTCACGCATTGCACAGCATTTGCGTTATGTTAGAAAATTACATATAATACATAAATTATATTGGAGGGGGATTAATGACGCGTTAATAATATAGTATGAGGATTTGTTATTACTGCGATGATCAACACTTTTGGTACGTGTTGTTAAAGGTTCAGTTGGTGTTTGGATCAGTTAAAAATCCACCACACACAGTTATCTTAATACACCAACAGCCAGTACCATAGAGTTTTATTGATATGGAAATCCATATACCTGCTACAGTTACGTTATCTTCACGAAATGATAATAAGAATACCGATATTATAAACAACAACAACAACAACAACAACAACACTAATAATAATAGTAATATCAATAATAAGGCTCATGATAATAATAACAATGGGAATATCTATATAGATAACAATATGATTTTATCGAAAACACCCAATTCTGTTCTAACCTCTGAATTACAGTCAACGACAGATACAGATAGTTTAAAGGGCAATTCACATCATAATAATGATAACGGAAATAGTGGTAGTTCAAGTACATTAAATAACAACAATAACACCAAAGAAGGTAATAATGCAATTCATATTAATAATATCAATAACCACAATGTTGATATTTCTAATTCTAACTCAAATTCAAATTCTGGTTCAGGTTCTGTTGTAAATGATGAAGTAAAAGATTGTAAAATAGATATTACACAAATTGATGAAGAGGTAACTAAAATATTGAATCAATTAGAACAAATAGAGAAAAAAATTAATATGAATAATGGTAAATTAGATTCAGTTGATAGTATAGAAAATGAAAATAATGATAGCAATCATAATGATATCAATTCATTTAATAAACTTATAAATTCCAATAATTCAACAACTGTAAATGATATGCGTTATTTAATACATAATTTTAAATCAACTGTTTTAAGATTAAATTTGAAAAATACACTTATTAAAAATCAGTTATCAAATGTTAAAGATGATTATTTAATGGAACGTTTTATGTTAATAAATAAAATTGATAATTTAGAGAAAACCTTGCGAATAATTCAAGATGAAAATAATGCCGTTAATTCAAGAAATCTAAAATTAATCAAATATATTCGAACTTTGAAAAATGAAAAATTGAAAATGTATATATTGGAAAATAAAAGATTAAAAGATCATATTGAAAGATTAGAGAATGAGTCTTTTAATAATTTAAATGCAATTAGAGTTAACCATCCACAAAGGTATTCATCAATTCCATCACCATTAAATTCATCAACTAGTACAATGCCACCACCAATTAATTTATCGAATTCAACTAATTATTATACAACTACTTCAATCGCAACTAATAATATTGGTAATACTTTTAATAATACATTAATGCGACCTTCTATGAGCAATTATGAAGAAGAGTATGATGTTTATCAATTTAGACGACAACAAGTTAATTCACCAACAAATTCAAATATGCTTGATACATTAGGTCGTTTGGCAACTGAATACTTACATAATGAGTATCCTGAAGATGATAAAAATAATAATAACAACGAAACCACTGAACATTGAGTGATCATAGCATATATTTTTACATTCAAATAGGAGAAATAAATCAAGTAATACTAGATACATAGACAAATTATATATATAGTTTTTATATATCACACATATTTTCTTATTTGTTTGAAAAAAAAAAATCTTTAAAATTTGAAATTCATGTTGCAGTCGATCGTCGCGGAGAAGGTTAATTTTTCAACATTTTCCAAATTTAAATTATATAAGAATATGTAGAGAGGAAAAGATGACATGAATCTAGTCGAGCAAAACTGGACTTCCATTTTTGAACTGTTGATAACATTGTCGGGTGTTAATTCTTTTTGATTTTACATAACTATCTGACATATAAATTAATCACTCAACACTAAATATGTCATCACTACTCGAAAAATCATTGGACGAAATTATTGGCTCTGATTCCAAATCTAATAATTCCCATCGTCGTCCATTTAGAAAAGTATGCATTTAATTATAATATTGACTTTGAACAATAAAAATAATTCAACCATTTTACTAACAAGTTATTTATATATCATAATCACTTCTTTTTTTTTTAGAATTTTAAAAATAATCATAATAATAGATTCTCAAAGATCAATAAATCTAGATATAATCCGAAATTCAACAATAATAAAAATAGCGGTAATAATAAATTCAATAATCAAAGATTAAACCAAGGTAAACCAAATGAAATTAAGATTTCCAATTTGCACCCTGAATTAACAACAGAAGATTTAACAAAGTTAATGGAAACTGTTGGTCCAACTAAAAATGTTGAAATTAAATTAAATACTCATGGTAAATCGGTTGGTATTGCATATATTACATTTGAATTTGGTAAAGATGCAATGAAAGCAATTGAACAATTTGATGGTAGATTAGCTGCAGGTCAAATAATTAAAGTTACAAGTACTGTTCCATTAATTGACAGAATAAGTTTAAATAATAATAGTAATAATAAATCTAATAAACATAAGAATAAAAATAATCATACTAAACCAAGAAGAGAACGTAAAACTTTTGAAGAATTAGATAATGAATTAAACAGTTATATGAATGGTAGTGATATAAATACTGAATCAAATGAACAAAATAACAGTAATGAATTAAATACCACTAATACTGTTAGTAATGATGATGAATTAAATTCTATCAAAAATGATAATGTTGCTCCACACGGTGAACCACCAACTCCGACTGTAATCGAAACACAAGCTGAGCAATCGAAAGTAGAAAATGTGATAGTACCAGTTGTTGAAAACAATGATGTTGCAATGGAATAACTAGTTAATTAGTTAATTAGTTAATTAATTAGTTAATGTTATATTCTTATTATTTTATATCATAATTACTAAATTTATTTATTTTTTATAGATGGAATAAATATATTTAAGAATAAATAATAGTATATAATATATAAATAAATAAATAATAATAATAATAACAATAAAATTAATAAAATTAATATTGTATAATTATTTTAATAAATAAGATAATCTCACAGAGATTTTAAAATAATCAATTAATATAACAAATAAATAAATATTATTATTATTATTATTAATTAGTTAATTGAATAATTGAAAAAGATAAATTAATAAATTAAATCAAACAATCAATTTCCTTAATGGGAAGAACCACCTAAGGAAACAACTGGTGGACAACCTAAGTAACCTTTAATAGTACCGTATAAAGCGAATTGTAATGAGGTAAGAGTACCAACCATGACTAATCTTGTTGGTAAACCAGCGAATGAACCAATAACACCTAATTCTTTTGCTAATTGGAATAATAAACCGACAGTTGATTGACCTGGAGCTTTTTTAGTTTTGTTAACTTTTGATAATAAAGTATCAGCAGGTTGAGAAACGAAAGCAGCCATACAACCAGCAATAACACCGGCACCTAAGTTGATACCAGTAACAGCAATGGAAGATAATTGATCTTTTGGAACAGCAACTAAATCATAAATTTTTTCAGCAGCTCTTTCATAAGTTAAGAATTTAGCGATATTATATGGAATTTGTTTGAATAAAATTGGAGTGAAACCAGCATAGAAAGAACCGACACCTTCTTCTCTTAAAATTCTTGAGAAACCACCAATTAAACCATTTGCAAAAGTTGGTTGAGAAACTAATCTAATTCTAGTTGCTTCTAATGGACATAAAGCAATATCAGCAAAGAATTCAGCAATTGCAGCAGAACCAATATAAACAGCATCTTTATAATTTGAAGCAGTTTCATAACCTAAATTATCAATAAAGATTTTTTTAAATAATTCATAACCACCGAATTTGAAAGCACCTTGAATTGAGTAACCTAAAACAGTTGGACCTAAACCAGTTAATAAAGCACCTGCACCTTCTTCAGAGATAATTTTTTTGAATGAACCAAACATACCAGTGTTATAAACAGTTGGTTCTAATTGAATTCTAGTTTTAACAACATCAATTGGTGTCATTGAACCGTGGGTAAGACCACAACCAATAGCACCTGCTAAGGCGAATTTAGCATAATCAGTAACAGTGAAGTTTGGAATAACTGGAGCAGCGGTAGCCATTTTTCTTTATCTTTTAATAATTTATTAATTTATTGGAACAAAATAACTTGTCTTGATAAAACAAAAGAGACAAAGGAAAGTAGAGGAGAAGAAAAAAAGAAAAAAAGAAAACAAAAGAACTAGGTAAATAGAAATAGAGAAGAAAAGAATCAAACAAGAAGTATAAAGGAACTGGTTAAAGTCAAAAATGGAAGAGGTATGTAAATTGTAAATTCTCGCTGAGGGAAATTTGGAAAAGCAAAAAGCACAAAAATTTTCATATTTTTTAATTGGCGTTGTTTTTTTTTTTTGTGAGAAATTAAAAAAATAAATTAAAATAAAAAGAAATAAATAAATAAAAAATAAAAAAATTACAAATTATGTTGCCGTTTATTGATATAAACAGAAATTATAGATATTTATTACACATAAACACATATTACAGTTTGACTGAATAAAATTAAATGTAATCCCACGTTTTATCATTACATTAGTATATATATACTTATATATATATACTTATATACTTCTACACTATTGATCTGTAATCTTTTTAGATAATAAGATACAATTCTATTAATAACATGAAAAACACGTTTCTCTGATTTACTCTTTTCTATTACTGAAAAATTAAAATTAATTTTCTATTTAGTCTAATCAAAAAATATACTTAATGCGTAATGTAAAAATTGTATAGTTTAATTTACAATATTAGCCACACAAAATAAAACAACGATAATAACCATAATTAACTAACAATGATGATAATAGCGCAAATTTAAAATAAAGGGGTTGTCGTCGTTTAGAAACGCGGCGAATTCTTATTGGACAACAATATTTTTATATTGAAAACACATAAATTATAAAAAGAGATTAAAAAAAAAGGGTGGTATCTTCATCGACGCGACGGTCAACCTTATTTAAAAAAAAAAAAAAGAAAAAAAAAGAAAAATTGAATTTTCTTGTTTTCAACATCTCTACACCAGGTATACCACATTTTCAATTTCACAATAATGCGAAAAGTGCGATAGAAACAAACGAAAAGCGAACAGACAAACAATTTTTATATAGTAATAATAGAATACTATTAATTTATAGAAAAGAAATTTAACATGAATTGATATTTTTCATATTATAGAATATTATTATATTTATTATATTTATTCATTTTATCAATTAACTAATCAATCGATTAAATAATTAAATAAAAAACAATGTCTGAAGTTGCTACTCCTAAAACTACACAACCATCATCAACAATTATTGATTCTGCTTGGGATACTGCTTTATCAAATGCAATTGTAAAAACTGGTTTAGGTTTTGGTGCTGGTGTTGTCGTTTCAGTACTTTTATTTAAAAGAAGAGCTTTCCCTGTTTGGTTAGGTATTGGTTTTGGTTTAGGTAGATCTTATTCTGAAGCTGATTCCGTATTTAGACAAGCAGGTTTAAGAAAAGTTGATGCTTAATTTACTAATAATATAATATAATATTAATTAAATTAAATTAAACTTAAAATAAAAACAAAACTTAAATAAATAAAATTCATAATTAAAAGGAACAAAGCATAATTAATTAATCCTTCATTTTGTTTATCATTATTATTATTATTAGTATTAGAATAAAATAAAATAAAACAAAAAAATATATATACTATATAAAAGCATATTTATTATTATATATTTATTTATAAACCAAACAAAAAAAATATATTTATTATTAAATTGTTTGTATCTATAAATTGTCCTTTCATTTATAGATTAAATTATTAATATCATAATTATTATTTGTTATTATTTGTTATTATTTGTAATGTTGATAGTAAACAATTATGATAAAAGAGTATCGTAACAATTAATAATATATTAATATTTCTCCTCTATTGCACGTGAATTTACGTAATCAATCTGCTTTAATTTGAAGTTAACTTAATTATCTCAAGTCATTTGAATAATAGAAGTCAAAAGACTTTCGCTAACAGAACAATAAAAAGTGAAAAGTGAATTTCTTAGAATAAAAATATCTTCCAAATAAAGAAGCGTTTGAGATGCGAAAAAACGGTTGAATCCTCGAAGTCAAAATTTTTCAAAGAAAAACCATTGAAGTCAGACCAGAGTCATCAGAAAAATATGACTCGCGATTACTTCTTGCATTTTTATTTGACTTCTAATGACTTCATTCTAACTCCTCTTAACTCCTCTTAACTTCTTATGCGGCAATATTAACTTGTCCCTAGCAAAAGTATCAGAGTCAAAAACTTGTCCCTGGTCGTCATTTTAGTTCTATTTCTTTTATTATTGTTCTTCTTTCACTTTATTTTCTTGAATTTTTTATACTTATCTTATATATATCTCCCTTATCATCTTCAACACTTTCTTGAAACACCTTTTGAACTTCATATCTTCTTAGTTTTACTTATTTTTATACTAAATACTTCCTTTCTAAAACCCTCTTTTGATTTATTTAACCCTATCCGATTAACCCTCACAACAAATTAAAATCCCTCATATAAAATTAATTTTAATTTTTTTTATCCGCATTCTCACAATTTATTATGACTAATTATTAAATTGACAAATTAGCACTTTAATTACAAGTTAACCCATTTTTCAATTGAAAATAGATACATTTTCCTTATTTTAACTATATATTCGGATTCTACCAATTAATTTATATATATTTCCTTTTTTAAATGAATTTTTTATCGTATTTAAAACTTAATTTTTGATCATTTTAATCATGTTTTAAATACCCACTCTTAATTTCACACCCGCTCTCTAAATCCGCTTATTACTCATTTTTCAACTGCTAATTGACTCATACTATTTGAATAGCAATTTTCAAATTAGTTATAAATACCTTCTATTATCCTCTTGATATTCTTTTTTCAACTATTCTAATTTCCTTCACAATTATTATATGCTCCCATATTTTTTTTTCTTTAATTTCTTTCATTATTCCTTCTCTATCTTTAACAAAAGAAACAAAAGAAACAAAAGTACCCAAAACTAAATCTAAAACTAAAACTTTTCAATAAAAAATGTCAACTACTCAACAAACTTTCCAAACTCACAATGAATTCAGAAGTGATACTTTCACTGTACCAACCCAAAAAATGTTAGAATCTGTTCTAACTTGTTCACTTGGTGATTCTGTCTATAAAGAAGACGATGATTGCTTAGAACTTGAATCAAAGGTTGCGAGGCTAAGTGGTAAAGAAGCTGCTTTATTTTGTTCTTCAGGTACAATGTCAAATCAAATTGCTTTAAGAGCTCATTTATTCCAACCTCCACATTCAATTTTATGTGATTATAGAGCTCATGTTTATACTCATGAAGCTGGTGGTTTAGCAACTTTATCACAAGCAATGGTTACACCTGTTCATCCATTAAATTCTGATTATTTAACTTTGGATGATATCTTAGAAAATTATATCCCAGATGATGGTGATATTCATATGGCACCAACTAAAGTTGTTTCTTTAGAAAATACTTTACATGGTATAATTACACCATATGAAGAAATTGTTAAAATTTCAATTTGGTGTAGGGAAAATAATATTAGATTACATTGTGATGGTGCAAGACTTTGGAATGCAGCAGCTGAAACTGGTATTTCAATTTATGATTATTGTAAATTATTTGATTCAGTTTCTTTATGTTTATCAAAATCTTTAGGTGCCCCATTTGGTTCAATTTTGGTCGGTGAAAAGAAATTTATTGAAAAATGTAATCATTTCAAAAAGCAAAATGGTGGTGGTATTAGACAAGCTGGTATGTTAGCTAAAATGGCTTCAATTGCTATTGATGATAATTTCTCAAAAATTAAAATCTCTCATGAATATGCAAAAGATTTTGGTTTATTCTGTAAACAACATAATATCCCATTAGAATCTCCTGTTGATACTAGTTTTGTATTTTTAGACTCAAGAAAAGTTAAAATTAATCCAAGCGTTTACGAAGAAATTTCAAGAAAATATAATGTTAAAACTATGGGTAATAGAATTGCTTTCCATTATCAAAATAGCTTAGAATCAATCGAAAACTTGAAAAAAGCTTTACTTGAAGCTTATAACTATTCTTTAGTTCATCCTTATGTTACAAAAGGTGCAGCTAAATTATACCGTTCAAGTTCAATCGGATCTGATGATACATTAGTTGAATTAGTTCATAAAACAAAAATTTAAGGTTACTTATTATCTTTAACATTTTACAATTATACCAAATTTTCTCTTTTCTAAGCATAGTTTCTTATATATACACATATTCTCTTGTATAGTTTTATTTATTATTTAGTCTTTAATAAATCATGGTCGCCATAAAAATAAAAAAAAACGAAGAAAACCATTGTAGAAAATACACAATCCTAAATAGATCACCAAAATCTTAAAATAGGAACAAAAATCCCTCGACAGAAAAAATGTGAAAATATGGAAAAATAAAAAAAAATAAAAACAATTTAAATCAAATGTCGGTTTCATCCTTAAATATTTGCCTATTTACTTTTCATTTACTTTAATTCCTATACCCTATTTTGCTTTTAAACAATAACCACATAAATATATCCATAAATATACAATAAGAATCATGCTGGTAATATTTTTATTGGCGTGTTTTGGTTTACTATGGCTAGCTCACAGATTTTCATTACTCCTGTCATTACCAATTGAAACATCTGTTAAAACTTTATCGATACCAATACCTAAGGTACCTTTAATATCTGTTGATAAAGTTGCAGATACAAGTATGGTTATACATTGGAACGATGTATCAACCCCTACAAACTATTCCTCGACATCCCAGTCAGATCATACAAGTTCAAAATTAGACCGTAAAGACGGTAATAATTTAAAAGATTCAAAAGATAATAATAACATTAATCCAAATATCACAAATACTAATAATCCTGATTATGACTCAAATATCATTTCTCATTATCTTTTATATATTAATGGTATTGAATCAGTATTAATTAATGGAAAACAACATAAGTGTACATTGGATGGTTTACAACCTGGAACAAATTATCAGATTGATTTAGTTGCATTTAATATTGCTGGCTTTAGGTCACGTAGTTCACCAATTTTTATTAAAACATCAGCAAAGCCAATTAAAGATTCAAATATGCAAAGTTTAGAAAATCCTGATAATGTTATTAGATGTTTATTACATGAAGAAGAACGTGCATCTGTTGTTAAAAGTGATCCTTTCAAAGCAACAATTTCAACAGGTAGATCTAGAAGTGGTACAATTGAAGGCCATCAAAATACCCATATTAACAATAACAGTAATAATGCGAATACACATCATAATGACTCCTCTAATTCTAAAACAAAACACCCCCATTTAATTGATGATATTAATGAATTAAAATGGCTTCTTGAAAGTGGTTTAGAAGAAGTTCAGTCATTAATGAAATCTTATCGAGAGGCAGAATTAGAATTCGAAGAAGAAGAACTCAATCTAATATCTTCAAGAAATGAAGCTAGAGAAAGAAGAAAATATGAAGATAATAATAGGACGAATTTGCGCCAAGAAATTAAACTGTTAGAAGAACAGCGTGTTAAATCTGCAAGTAGAATTTCAGCTGATGAAAAGAAAATCAAAGAAAGATTGAAAAAAATCGAAAATTTCAACTCACAAATTGAAAAATGGGAGAAAGAAATTGAACATATGAAGAAGAACAAAGAATTTCTTTTAAAGGAAAATCCTGAAAACTTGAAAAAATTAAAACAAGATATTGTCACATTAAATAAACAAATCTTCTCCTCACAAACTGAAGTGCATGAGGCGGAAGAAGATTTAAGAGATGAAATTGCAAAAAGAAAAACTTTAGAAAGTCAAAAACTAAAAGTTGTTCAATTTTTTGAAGAGATTGATAAAAATATTAATGATGTCACAGGTTTATTAAGTAAAGAAGGTATGGAGAGTTTAAATAAACTTATTGAATTGAAGCCTGAATGGAAAGATGAACTTAGAAAAGAAATAGTCGAGATAGACGAGAAGGCCGAGTCTGATTGGAAAGCTCTCCAGCAAAAGGAGTGGCTTAATTTCAATAATATGAAAACACAGATTGATGAACAGAATAAATTGTCGTTGATGAATAACAACAATAATAACAGCAGTAATACTAACAACAGTAACAATTTAACTACGTCAATCAGTATCGAGAATAATCCAACAACTGCAACAAATACTACCAATGTCAATGGTTATTTGTATAATTCATTACCCTCTTCAAGTAACAATTCAATTAATGGGTTTAATAATCAGAATTATAACAATAATTCAATGCGAAATCTAATAAGACCAAGAATTACCACTGCCGGATCTTTTCATGGTTCAGATTTATTAAATGACAAATCAATCTCCCAACCAGATTCTACAACTAATACTTTCAACTCTTCAAATAATGCAAATATATGGCCAATCAATCTATCAATAGATTCCAATACTGCAAATATGATCAATCAATCAAACAATGGCTCAATTGATTCACCAACAGTTAATATGTTATTACCACAGAATCTGATTGATGATGAAGACTTTGATCATCTATTTGAAACACAGACACGTAATCAACCAACATCATCAGGTTCTGTTCATTTGATGTCACCAGCATTGTCTGCAGTTGGTATTAAACCATCTGGATCACATCAGCAAAATTCCTCAATTAGTAATATCAATAACAGTGTTAACAGCAATAATAACACAAATAATAATTCAGTTTCTCCAAACTTGACACAATTAACTTCTTTTGATGCATATCCAAATAATAGTATTAATGGATTAGTATTAAATTCAACACCTCAAAATAATAGGGTCACATCATTGGGTGCATTGACAAGTGCAAATAATCAAAATAATATTCTTACTAATTCAGCACCTTTAAACATTATCGGATCACCACAATCATTACACGCATATTTATCAAATGACAATAGTTTATCAACGAATTTATTGGATCTAAGTCATGCTGCCACAACTTCACCATTCGGTTCAAATGGACCTCTTAATATGAATAACACTAATAGTAATAACAGTAACAATATCAATAATTCTGGAACAAATACAACATCAGATATTGATCATTCCAATGTTTTGTTTAATCAAAATTCAGTTTTATTGGGTTCCAATTTAAAAGATTCAAATAATCATTATTCTAAAATCTTTGGCTCTTTAAATGGAGGTAACAATAGTGTCACAGGAAATGAATCAGGTATTAACAATGATAATAATGGTAATTCTATTTCAAGGGCACGAAGTACAAGTTTTGGTTCGAGTATATGGAGCAATGGCAATAATGGTAACACAAGCACATGGGGGTCTAATAATAAAGCTAATAATGGATTTTCATTTTTAGGTGCACCAATTACAATGACATCTACAACCCCTAATAATTCACAGAATGGGATTGTGTATTCCAATTCTAATACAATTATGAATAAATTGGAGAGTAATAATGACAATAATAATTTTCTTTTTAAAAATTCTACATCAATCTCAACATCATCAAATGATAAAGACGTTGAAACAGTTATACCAGAAAATGAATCACCATCCCATCCTAGTTCCCCATCATTTTTAAAATCTATGATTGAAAAATTGGGTGCTAGTCCAACAAAGACCATTTCCAATAAAACGTATGAACATGCAATTGATGAAAATGATGATACTGTTGATGAACAAATAAGTAAATATTCACATAGTAATAGTGGCTCGAACACACATCACAAAAGTACAAGTCTGAGTTCATCGAGATTTTTTAAACTATCACGTAAAAATTCAGTTGTTTCATCTTCACAGCATTCAGGTGCCACAGGGTCATCATCATCAAATAATGGGAATACTACGTATTTATTTAACGATGAAATTTCTAACAACAACGGCATGAACCACAACAATATCAATGTCAATGACAACATCAATATCAATGCCAATGTAAATTCAAATTCTAATAATACCAACACTAGTGGGTTTATGAGTCGTAAACTAAGTTTTGCATTTAAAAGAGACAAAGATAAAGAAAAAGATTAGGTTTATAGATTTCGACGTTTTATTTTATATACTCATTTACATACATACTAGCTATATATATTATATCTTTTTTATACAATCTTAAGAAACGATTCAATGACTAAAATTTGTTAATTTGTTATTATTATTGCTACTTTCCAATGTGTGTTTGAATTTCTCTAATGATGTTAAAGTTAAAATAGCTCTTAGTTTAATTGAAGCTTCCTCATCATCTAACATTTCTTCAAAATATCTTCTTCTCTGTTTGAATTGATTTTCCATTTCAATTATTTTAAGTTCAATTTCACGTTTATAATCTAAAAAGGATTTCAAATCAATTTTTTCTGGTTGTGAAACGCCATATAAATTATCGGGAAATTTTTCGTAATTGTCGTTACTCATATTTGTTTTGATATTCAATAAGAATGGAATATATAAAAATAAATTTTATTTTATACGATGCTATTAAATATATATATATATATATGTATATATTAATTATGTGTGTATGTGTTTATTATTATTATATATCTATATATATATTGAAGGGGAAATACAATCCATTAAAAAATAAAAACAAAAACTCATTGTTATCAAAAATGCCCCGTTGGTCTATTGCGTTAATCATTCAGTCCAGTCAATATTAACTATTCTTTGTAATTTCAAAGGATCTGAGTTTTTAAGAATCATGACCTTTTCATCTTCCCAGGCTTTATCACCTATTAATTTAAAGCCAGCTTTTAAATTTCTATCATATATTTCTCTAATTTCACCTTCTTTTGATTTTCTAATTTCTTCTTGACGCATCCATTCCATATGTCTTAAATCATCATCTGATGGTTCATAAATGTGCCAAATAACATAATGTGGTAAACCAACTACTTCTAAATTCATTCTTTTTGCCATTTTACCCAAACCTTCAGTTTCTGCGTGTCTTTGAAATGAAAATGCAGGGAAATGAACACCTTTTCTAAAAATTGAAGCTTTTGCTAAAATTGAAACACCTCCAATTCCATCCAATTGAAATTCTGTTTTAGGATCACCATAAGGATCTCTTAAATAAGCTAAATGAGGTCTCCATGTAGCAAATTCAGGATAACCTTCGACAATAACAGAATCTTCACCTAAACTTTTAGCTAATTCTAAACCACCATCACTTTCTTGCCATGAATTTAAATCATAAGGTTGTTGACCACCTAACCAATCAGGTAAAGGTCTCCAAACATTTGGTACAATTATATCTTTGTTATGTGACATTAAATCTTCAATTATTGTTGGTGGTATTGTTTCAACATCAACATCTCTCCAATAAACCCATGAATGGTGTGGTTTTAAACTTACAGATGTTAACCAATTTCTAGCCTTTGCCATATTTTTACGTCTTGGACCTTGAGCTTCAAATCCATGTCTATCACTAAAACCTTGACCAACGGATTGACCAAAATCTTTCTCAAAAATTTCGATTTCACCAAATGGCATTAATGGATCATTACTATTTTGAATTTTTTTTAATGAATTAGTTAAAACTTTTAGTGTATCATCTTTTGAATCCGAGACTAAGAATGCTAAATCAATTAATTCATGTGGATATGTCATATTTGTCATATGATTAAAAAACATTGGTAAATGTTCAGCTGCATCTCTTAATGGAACTAAAAACAAAACACGTTCGTTATTTTGCCATCCATTTTCAGTTGCTGGTACATCTAAATAAAGATCTGTATAACTTACTGATTCATCAATGTATTCACTAAAATCGGGTCGGTAAAGTTGTTGGCCACTTAAAATTTTATTCTGTTTTGATAAATTTGATAAATCAGTATTCCAGGTGTATAAGAAATAAGAACATATTAAAAAAGTCAAAAGAATTGTTATAATGGATTTACCATTTGACAATCCATTTTTTTTTATTTTCTTGCCCTTTAAATCACCCATGGTTGTTCAGGGAAAGGATATTAATGAAAAGTGTGAAAGAACTGCAAAGGAAGGAAAACTGATCAATGGTCAGAATTTGGGACCCAAAAAGAAAGATCAACAAACAAACAAACAAAAAGCAGAAAAAATAGAAAAAAAAAGAAAAAAAATAAAAACGTACAGCGAATTTGAAAACCTAATTCTTACTTCTTTCATTAATGTTATTTTTAGTTACTTATGTTTATAATTTTTATGGTTTTTTATACAAATAAAGAGATAATAAAAGAGATTAAAGATCTATGTATTAATTACAATTGGTTTAGAAGGTTTTTTGGGTACCGGTGGAGGAATTTTATGTTTAACTGGAGTAAAGGAAATATTTGGTAAGGATGTAGATGATGTGTTTGTGACAGAAAAGGAAGATATTGAAGAAGTTGAAGATCTTGAAGGTGGAGTAGATGATGATATTTCAGTTGGCAAACGTCTCTTTGGGCCTTTAACTCTATTTTTATTTGGATGCGTTAGATTTCTAGTTCTATTATTATCACTTTCCAAATTTGAATTATCAATTGTATGTGATTTAAAAGGTTGATTAAATTTAGTAAAATTATTGATTTTATTAGCTTTTGATAAATCTGCTAAACCTGGTAATGGAATACCACCATTTAAAGTATTTGATTTTGCTAATTGTAAACGTTTTTGGATCGTATCCTTTAAAAAATCTGGGGTATTGTCTACTTGAGTATTTGGATGGTTATTAAATTTTGTAAATTTATTAATATTATTATAATTATTATTGTTGTTGTATTTTATATTATCGTTTTTTAAATTAATATTAGGCTTTGGCTTTATTGGCGGTGGAATTGGTTTTGATTTGGCTAATTTTGAATCATTTTTCAATTCTTCAAATAATAATTTTTTCTCTAATGGAGTTTCTACTGCTTTCAAATGATTATGACCAGGGAGTTTAATATCGTTTCTAATAACTGGTTTCATTATCGAATCAAATGTGATTGCTTTTGGTTCATTTTTTTTCCTATTAGTAACTTCATATTTGGTATCCAATGAAATTGAGTCAACTAATTTCTCTAATGTATTATTATGATTCTTCTCATTATTATTATCACTTTTATTTAATAAATTATCATTATCTTCTCTTGGTTTTAAATTTGCAATTACTATCGTATCATTTTCATAATTCGAACTAATAACACTGCTTTTTAAATTATATAAACTTGTTTTTTTCTTTGGAACAATAGGTGGTAATCTCTTCTTCTCAGCTTGTGTCATGTGTTTGTGATGATTAATTTAATGATTAAAATGAAAGAGGAAACAACAGGCAAATAAATCATATTTTCGTTATAGTACAATCTTAAGAGTTGTAAATAATTTATTGTATGCGAAACTGAAAATAAATATTGCTTACGTGCGTGTTAAAAAAAGTGAACAATAATTTTTAATATTGTTAGATATTAATTAAAGAAGGAAAAAGCTCAGCTGCTGAAATTGGAAATTCATCAGTTTGGTGAAATTAATTTTAGCTTTTACTGAATCTTTTTTTGATACAACTTATTTAATTTAGAAAGAGGTATTTATTAGTGATCAATTGAGAGTCTGGATCAAAGATGTTGGATCTGGATAAGATATTAGAGGATGTTAAAATTTGTAAGACTATACCAGAACAAGATATTCAAGAAATGTGTTTACTTGGACAAGAGATTTTAATTCAAGAATCTAATATTCAAATAATTGAATCACCGATTATAATTTGTGGTGATATCCATGGTCAATTACATGATTTAATTACATTATTTAAGATTGGTAAAGAACCACCTATAAGTAAATATTTATTTTTAGGTGATTTTGTAGATAGGGGATTTTATTCATTAGAGACATTTTTACTTTTATTGGTTTATAAGTTAAAATATCCAAATAAGATTTATTTAATACGAGGGAATCATGAAAGTAGACAAATTACAAGTGTTTATGGATTTTATGATGAATGCATACGTAAATATAATAATGCGAATGTTTGGAGATATTGTTGTGAATTATTTGATTATTTATCATTAGGTGCATATATTATGAATAATAGTTGTAATAAAGAAGGTATTTTTTGTATTCATGGAGGACTTAGTCCAAATTTAGAAAAACTTGATGAAATTAAGTTAATTGATAGAAAGCAAGAAGTACCACATGATGGTAGTATGTGTGATTTATTATGGTCTGATCCTGAAAAGGAAATTCAAGGTTGGGCATTATCACCAAGAGGTGCCGGTTTTTTATTTGGTGAGAATGAAACTAATAAATTTTTACATTTAAATAAATTATCATTAATAGCAAGGGCTCATCAACTTGTAATGGAAGGTTACAGAGAGTTATTTAATGGTGGATTAGTAACTGTTTGGTCTGCACCTAATTATTGTTATAGATGTGGTAATATAGCTGCAATATTAGAAATTGATGATAATTTAAATAGAGAATACAAAACATTTGAGAGTAATTTTAATGGAGATCATAATATTAATCAACAAAACTACTTTAACGATAACAATGATAATAATGGTAATAATAATGGTAATAATAATGAAATACCCAGTAAGAAGCCCTTTACAGATTATTTCCTGTAAATAAGGGTAGACTAGACAGAAATGAGGCTTAGATTTTATCAATGTAATATAATAATGCACTATATTTTGAATTGTATTGTGTACGAAAATGTGTGAATTTTTTATGCAGGGAAGTTTTTGGTCGTTTCTTTTTTTTTTTCTATTTTTTTTCTTATTTTTTCTTTTTTTTGGCGGCGGTGTTTGCTGGTTTTTAAATTGTTTTGATCTCAAGCGTGTTTGTTTTGATTTTGTTTTGATTACAAACCAGTGAAGTAATCAATATTATAGCAACAAAATTTTTTTTTTCTTCTTTTTTGTCGATTTGGTTCCTGGGTGCTTAGGTTTCTGTTGTTTTCTTTTCTTTTTGCTACATCTATTTATTCTAAGTCTTTCCTTTTTCTTCTTTTCTTCTTTTCTTCTTTTCTTCCTTCTATTACTTTTTTTTTCCTTTTCTATTTTACTCAAGAAAATAGAGAAAAAAGAAACACAGCACAATGTCTGATTCGACTGGTACATCTACTCAAGATGTTATCACAGCAATTATTGCAAATGGTGTAATTTGTGCAATTTTTACAACAGGTTTCTTTATTTTAAGACTTAAATTTAAAAGAATTTATGAACCAAAATCTTATTGTGATATATTACCTGAAGAGGATAGACCTGATAAATTACCAAGAACTCCAATTAATTGGTTTAAAGCCTTACTTTCAAAAGATCATGCATTTGTTATTAAACATTCTGGTTTAGATGGTTATTTATTTATTAGATATATATTTTTAATTTCAACATTTGGATTAGGTGGTATGCTTTTATGGATTATTTTATTTCCTGTTAATGCAACAAATGGTAAAGGTGAAACAGGTTTAGATCAATTAGGTATTTCAAATGTTGGATCTGTTGGTAGATATTATGCTCATGTTTTTATGTCATGGATTTATTATTCTGCTATAATGTTTACAATTTATAGAGAATTACATTTTTATGCAAATATTAGAAATTTAGTTTTATCAACTCCAAAATATGCTAAAAAATTATCATCAAGGGTTGTTATATTTCAAACTGTACCTGATCAATATTTAGATGAAGTTGAATTTTATAAATTATTTGGTGGTGTACGTAAAATTTGGGTTGCAAAAGTCTCAAAGGAATTAACTAAAAAAGTTAAAGAAAGATCTGATTTATGTAATAAATTAGAGACTGAATTAAATAAATTATTAACAAAAGCTGTTAAAGAAAAATTAAAAGCTGATAAAAAAAATATTAAAATTGAACCTGAGAATGAATTAGTTTGTTATGTACCACAAAAGAAAATGCCAACAATTAGAACTAAAAAATATATTGGTAAAAAAGTTGATTTAATTGAATATTGTAAAGAACAAATTCCAAAATTAAATAATGAAATTACTGAATTACAAAAAACTTCAAATGTTAAAAAAGTTAAACCATTAAATTCAATTGCAGTTGAATTTGAGAATCAATATTATGCACAATTAGCATATCAAGTAATTGTTCATGATCAACCATTACATTTTCAACCAAAGCATATTGGTGTTAAACCTGAAGATATTTTTTGGCCAAATATGAGAATGTTTTGGTGGGAGCAATTAACTAGATTATCAGGAGCTGTTGCATTAATTATATTTGTTATTATAATTTGGGCAATTCCAGTTGCATTTGTTGGTTTTATTTCAAATTTAACATATTTAACAAATAAAATGCCATGGTTAAAATTTATTTATAATTTACCAACAGTTTTATTAGGTTTAATTACATCATTATTACCAACTGTTTTATTAGCAATTTTAATGAGTTTATTACCAATTTTTATTAGATCAATGGCAAAATTATCAGGTTGTTTAACAGTTCAATCAATTGAATATTTTACACAAAATGCATATTTTGCATTTCAAGTTGTTCAAACATTTTTAGTTGTTACAATTGCATCATCAGTTTCATCTGTTGTAACTCAAATTATTGAAGAGCCAACATCTGCATTATCATTATTATCAGGTAATTTACCAAAATCCTCAAATTTTTTCATTTCATATATAATTTTACAAGGTTTTTCAGTTGCTGGTGGTACATTATTTCAAATTGTTACATTAATTTTATTTTATATAATGAGTTTTATTTTAGATGGTACAGTTAGAAAGAAATTTAATAGATATAATAATTTAAGTTCATATTCATGGGGTACAGTTTATCCAATTTATTCATGTTTAGCAGTTATTTCACTTGTTTATTCAATTATTTCACCAATTATTTTATTATTTACATTTGTTTCATTTTTATTATTATTTTTCACATATATGAATACATTAAATTATATAATTGATAAAGGTAGTGATTCAATTGGTAAGAATTATCCAAGGGCAATTTATCATTTAATGGTTGGAATTTATCTTGGTGAAGTTTGTTTATTAGGATTATTTGCAGTTAGTAAAAGTTGGGGTTGTATTGTTTTAGAGGCTGTATTTATTGGAGTTACAGTTTTATTTCATGTTCAAATGAATATTGCATTTGATAAATTAATTAAAGTATTACCAAATACATGTATGAGACCATTAGATGGTAAAAGTGAGACAGTTTCATGGAAGAATCCTAAATTAATTAAAGATAAAGATATTAATTATTGGATTAAAAAGAGTCAAAGGGATGAAAAACTTGGAGAAGAAGGTACACCATTTATAATTGATGAGGATTTAAAAGATTTTGAACAAGACGATGAAGAAGATTTTGGTGAAAATAATAATAATAATAATGTATCACCATTTAATGATTCTAATATAATTGAAACTAAATATATGAAGAAATAATTAATGAACCATTATTAATTGAAGGTGATAGAAGTGAAATTAGTAAACCAAATTTTATTTTAAGATATTTACAACCATGGAAATATTTAACATATCATGATTTAAAGAGTTATATACCAAATTCATATTATGAAGAAGATGAAGAAGATATTAAAGATAATAATATGGATAGGGATTCATCACATGATACAAGATATACATGTCCTGATTTATCAGCTAAATGTCCAACTGTTTGGATTCCACGTGATCCTATGGGATTAAGTAAAATTCAAATTGAACAATTTAAAGGTATATTACCAATTAGTGATATTAATGCTGAATTTAATGAGAAGGGTAAGATTATATTTACAGGTGAACCACCGGAATTGGATATTGAAAGTAAAGTTGAAGATGATGAAACTGTTAAACAAGAATTTGAGTCAATTTAGAGTTGTTTGTTTAAAATAATTAGAGAGGGTTTTTTTTACTATGTACGATAATAATAATAATGAAAATAAAAAATAATTAATTAATTTACTTGCTTTATAATATATTTAATACTTAATAATACTTAATAATACTTAATAATACTTAATAATATGTTAATAATATGTTAATAATATGTTAATAATTAAAAGTATGAGATGGAAAGTGCCCGAAGACAGAAATGGCAGACCGCAGAACAATAAATAAAAATAAATAAATTTTTACAATGTTACATAATAAAAAATGAAAATCTGGTGAGCACAGAAACTATTAATAGTTTATTAAATAGTTTATTGAATAGTGTGAAAAGACTTTGCAGAGAAGGAAAGGTGAGGTGAAAAGGTGAGAAAAAAGTTTTTTTTTGTTTTTTTTTGTGTTTTTTCTATGTTTTTTTATTTCATTAATTATTTAATTTAATTAATTCAGAAGTTTCTAAAGATTTCTGTTTACGTTTTGCCGTTTTGGGCGGCCCCGGGATTGGGCCGGTTTCCGTTTTGGGCCATTTTTGGTCATTTTTATTCTCTTTTCAGTATTTGCCCATTTTGTGTGAAATGAGGGTTTCACACTTTTTGTTTATTATTGTATTTAAGTAATTAAATCTGCTGTCAAAATACATTGCAAGATTTTACTTTTTTTTAATTAATCTATTTATTTTGTTTGTTTGGATATTTTTTTTTTATTTTATTTTCTATTCACTTATTTATTTCTTCTCTTTTTCTTCTCTTTTTCATTTCATTTCTTTCCTTCATCTTCTTCTTCTCTTTTTATTTCTTTCCTATCCCTTCATTTATTTCTCCTTTTCTTTTATCACACTCGTTAATCAATCAATCGTTAAATTATACAATTAATAATGGACGCAGAACAAGGTCTTGGTTATTCAGCTGCTGCAGTTGCACCTGATTCAAAACAAAATAAAAAATTCTCTTTCGCCTTACAAGGTTCTTTAAAAAATTTATTAGTTGTCGTTTCTGGTGAATTTATTGGTACTTTCATCTTTTTATGGGCTGCTTATGTTATTGCAAATATCGCAAATAATGATACATTTTATGGTAAAGATTCAAGTAATCCTGCAAAACTTATAATGATTGCATTCGGTTTCGGTTTTGGTGTTATGGTTGCAATCTTTTTAACTGCAAGAGTTTCAGGTGGTAATTTAAATCCAGCTGTTACTTTATCTTTAGTTTTCGCTAGAGCTGTTGACCCAATTAAAGGTTTATGTATGATGTGCTCTCAATTAATTGCTGGTATGGCAGCTGGTGGTGCAGCTTCTGCAATGACTCCAGGTCCTGTTTTATTTGCAAATTCTTTAGGTGGTGGTTGTTCAAAAGGTAGAGGTTTAATGCTTGAAGCTTTTGGTACTTGTATTTTATGTGTTACAGTTTTAATGACAGTTGTTGAAAAATCTTCATTAAATGATTTTGCTCCAGTTTGTATTGGTTTATCTTTATTCCTTGATCATTTAATTTGTGTTTACTATACTGGTGCAGGTTTAAACCCAGCTAGAAGTTTAGGTGCTGCTGTTGCTGCAAGATATTTCCCAGTTTATCACTGGATTTACTGGATTGGTCCAATTATTGGTTCAATTATTGCTGCTGGTATCTGGTACTTCTGGACTTTATTAGACTACCAATCCGTTAATGAAGATTCAGATTAATTTAATTAATTACTCAATTAATTAATTAATTATATTAACTAATTTTCGTTCGTTCGTTCGTTTAATTCATATTCCAATAACAATAATATTTTAATCACTCAACTATATTAATAATTACAATAATAATAATAATCTAAAAAATCTATATATATAATAATACGTATAACTAATAATATATAAAATACCACTCTTAATTAATTAATGTCAATGTTATTTCTAACTTCTAACTCTCTCGCCTTGATAATTTTATTTTATTGCCCCTGAGCCTTTTATGCTTTTTTATGCTCTGAGCCTTTTATGCTCTTGGATGAGCTTCTTCTTTAGGTAAAATGCAATCTTTGAATAAACTATATAGTGACTTCTCAGATTTCAATCTGTCAAGTGGTATCAAGAAATTAGATGCTTCATTATATGGTAATGATGGATTTAAACCAGGTATTTATGATTTCTCAAATGCCATTAACAGAATTAATCTAGGTTGTTATGAATTAATTTTCACTATTTGTGCAAATTTAGTTAACTCTTATTCACAATCTAAAATTCTAATAATTCAATCGTTTAATAAATTACCCCTTTTCAAATTACATAATACTTTAAATAATATTAATAACAATTTATTAGATAATATCGATATTATAGATTATGAGAATTTAAATGATTTAATCATATTATTCAAAAATGATTCTTCCTTTATAAAGAATTACAAATTAATAATTATTGATTCATTCTCAAATGTTTATTCACATTCAATTACAAATTTAAGAAAAGGTGTAAACTTAAATAATTCATTAATTATTAATTTTTACAAATCTATTAAAAAATTATTCTATTTAATGCAAAACTTTTGTGCTCAAAATTCATCTTTAGTGTTTACAGTTAACTCATCAATGGAAATTTTCAACCAAAAGTTCCTAATAAAAGAAGAAAATGATGATAATGATAATGATAGTGAAGAAAATGATGATGAGGAAATAGACAGTGATAATAGTAATCATATTCACGAGCAGAGAAAAGAACAATTTATAAATCAACAGATCTTAGTACCTACAATTTCACTAAAATCAGACATAAATGCATATTTTAACAACAGAATTATTCTATTCAATGACTGGATCTTGGAAAATTCAAATAACGAATTGATATCAGGTTTGAACTTCAAAAACAACTTGAACATTCTATCTGAATCATTCCACTCTTTACGAAACAATAAATTGAAATCACTACCTCATTTCTTATGTCTCTCACCATTAAACAATACATCTACAACTGGTTTTTTCCTTGTCAATAACAGCAATTCACAGATTTTAGATATTGAAAATATCACAAATAATAATTTCCTTGACGAAGTCCCAGATTCACAAAACGCGTAATATTTATTTATTTACTTATTTATTTATTTATTTATTTATTTATTTATTGCATATTTGAACATTAATAGGCTTGTTTGTTCATCTCTCCGTCAGTATATTATTATATATATTGGCTAACAGACTCCTCTAAGGGACAATGGAACAGATCAATATAACCATAGATGATGAAAATGGTTTGATTTTTATAAACCCGTTAAATATAGAAAAACTCAATTTAGTTGAACTTTTATCTTCTATAATAGATTCAAAATTCCATCAATCGAGTAATTTATTTGATCAAGATATAAAGTTAATTGATTACTTAAGAAATAATTCACTGGTGCACCCACATGAAACTTCTTCAATTGATTTGGAACTAATTACATGTTTAAGAAAATATAATTACATTTATGATGAGCTGACCAATTTAAAATTTTTTAGTGATGACGATGATAATGACGAAAAATTTAACATAATTTACCAATTATCAAGCTACTATTCAATTTTGGCAATCCAAGAGAGTAAATTGAGTATCGAAAATCTGAAAAAATCAGCAATATATTTCCAATATTCAGCTGGCTATTTAAATTCTCTATATCATGGTTCGTGGATCAGCCTCTTGATGCTAATACAATCACAAGAAATTTATCTAAAGATTGCAATTATCGATAATTTAAAATTCTCGGTCTTACTTAAACTTTCAAATCAAATCTCAGATTATTATCATCAGATATACCATTTAAACCCAAATACTTATTTTCACTTGAAATATATATATTTTAAAATACTAACTTATAATTTATATTCAAAAATTTGCAATAATAATAAGAAATTAAATGACCATTTCATTTATTTAAATGAATGCAAAATTTTAATCCATAAATTTAATCAATTATCAAATGGTATTAATGATAAATATTCCTCATTACTACAAGATTTCGAAAATTTAAAGATTGAAATCTTGAATGATTTAAATAATTTATCAGTAAGTATTAATGATATTGTATTACCCCAAAAAATAAAAAAATTACCACAGATTTTATTAGTTAAACCATTAGTACCGAATAACAAAGAATTCCAAAATACTTTTGAAATATTTAATAACACGTTATTACCATTAGACTTGGTTAACGAAATTTTGGAATTTCAAAATAGATTTAACGATTTTATAAATTTTGAAATAAAAATCCCACTGAATTTATTAAATGATAAACTTAATGAGTCTTTGGATGTTTATAACTCAAAATTTGAAAATAAAATTAAAAGTCAATTAAATTTAGAAATCCCAGAAAGTTTATTAACTTATAGAAATAAACTTTTACAATTCAATAATATCATTGGATTAGAAGAAAAAATTAACATAATTGAAAATTTAAAATCATCTTGTAGAGATAAACTTAATTCAATTTGGGATATACTTAAAATACAAGTTGAATTCGAAAATGAGAATTTACTTTCAAAATGGCATGAAAATTTAAACTCAATTGAAAATGATGAAAAAGGTGGTGTGTTAATTAATACTTTTAAAATTTATGAGAATTATCTAGCTGAAAGTAGTAAAAGTGATTCATTAATTCTAACTCAATTTAATGATTTGAAACCTTTTCTCTCCATTTATGATGATTTAAATATTTTGAAAAATTATTTACCAGACTCAAATTTATTCACTTTAAATCCTAAATTAGAACCAATTATTAATAACATGAATGAAATTAAAAATTCATTGAACTCCTTACTTCAAGAGAGAATTAGCTTTTTAGATAAAGTCAATAAAAAATACTCAAAAATAAACTTAGTAGATCTATATAAAGAGAACAATAATAGGAAAAATTCAACTGAAATTTCTGATCTTTTTCAGCGTGAAATTTTAAAATTTGATATCGAAATAGATTACATTTCTCAGACTAAATTAAATCAAGAAAATTTAATTACAAAATTCAATTCATGTTGCAATGAATTCCAGAATCTCAGTAAGAATTTGAGGATTTCCTCTGAGAGAACAAACTCAATTAACGTGTTACACTTAACCTTTGATGGTTATTTTGATGTACTTGAAAATCTAAATCAAAGTAATCAATTTTATCAAAATTTATTGGATAATTTAGAGGTTAAATCGATTTTATTAAACGAATTTTTAAATAAAAGAAATGAAAAAATCAAAAAACTAATATCTTAATATCTTAATATTTTAATTCAAAAGCTTTCACTTTCATCGAATATATTTTTAGAAATACCCCATTTTGGATCATTGACCCTTTTAGGATTTTTGACTCCAATATCTTCAATTAATTTGATTTCATCAGATTTCAAATCAATGGTTTTCAAATTCGATTCAATTCTACTAGGATTAACAGATTTTGGTAAAACAACAATACCTCTATTAATACCCCATGATAATACAATACATGCTGGTGAAACATTGTATTTTTTAGCAAGTGAATTAATAATATCATCTTGTAAAACAGGTGCACCAGTTGAACCTAATGGTGAATAACATTCAACTAAAATACCTTTTGATTTACAATATTCAATCAATTCAATTTGTGGTAAATAAGGATGAATTTCAATTTGATTACATGATGGTATAATTTTAACTTCAGGATCATTTAATAACTTTTCAATTTTTGGTATATTATAATTTGAAATACCGATTGATTTTGTTAAACCTTTTCCAACTAATGGTTGCATTTTTTTATAAATATCATAGTATTTACATTCTTCATAACTTAAAACTAATCTATTACCATTTTCATCTACTGGCATTAATTCACCTTCTTTAAATGGAATACCAAATGGCCAATGCTGTAAATATAAATCAACATAATCTAATTTTAATCTTTTTAATGAATTGTTTAATGCAGTTTCAGGATCTTTAAATTCGTTACACCATAATTTAGTTGTAATGAAAAGTTCATCCCTTGATTTACCAGTTTTAATTAAAAAATCATGAATCGCATTACCAACTGCTTCCTCATTTTGATAAACTCTAGCTGTATCAATATGTTTATAACCAGAATCTAAAGCAGTCATAACTGCATTATAACATTCTTCATCTGTACATTTCCAAGTACCTAATCCTAATGCTGGAATTTCAGCACCTGTGTTTAATTTGAAGGTTTTAGTACAACTATAAAAATAATCTTGTTAGTATTTGTAATTTAAATAAATAATTCAATTAATTATTTACTTACATTGTTGGTGTAGTCATTGTTTAATTAAATAGTAATATGATTATTAAGTCTAAATATTTTTTAAATATATTATTAAATAAGAATAATAAATAGGTAAATAACTAAAGAGAGTAAATTGGTTGGATAAATAACTTTATTTAAATAGTGTTGAAATAAAATAGTGGAAAAAAAATTAATCCGTTCCGCAAAAAGCGGCATTTGCCCAATTAGGCAATTTTGTTATCATTTTCCTTTTCCCCCAGAAGTACCACGTATTATAATTTCGGATTTGGACCATAAATATCAACACCCCAAGATGGATTAACAATTCTTTTGGTTGAAGTTTTAGAGATTGAATTGATAATTTCAATATCCTCATTTGATAATTCAATAATTTTCAAGTTTGATTCAATTCTTTCATTATGAACAGATTTTGGTAAAACAACAGTATCTCTTGAAACTGCCCAAGAAATTGCAACACAAGCTGTTGAAACATTATGTTTTTCTGCAATTTTAATTAATTTTTCATCTTTTAAAACAGGTGCACCAGTTGAACCTAATGGTGAATAACATTCAATTAAGATACCTTTTGATTTACAATATTCAATTAAATCATCTTGTGGTAAATAAGGATGAATTTCAACTTGATTACATGCTGGTGTGATTTTAATTTCTGGTTGTGATAATAAATATTCAATTTTTGGAATATTAAAATTTGAAATACCAATTGCCTTTGTTAAACCTTCAATTTTTAATTCTTGCATTAAATTATAGGTTTTAACATAATTCCATTCACTAAATGGAACTACATCAGTTTTACCATCCTCTCTTGTAGGAATTAAATCACCATCAAATGATGATTTCATTGTAACTGGCCAATGCATTAAATATAAATCGACATATTCTAATCCTAATCTCTTTAATGAATTTTGTAATGCTTTTTTAGGATTTTCAACTTCGGTACACCATAATTTTGTTGTAACAAAAATTTCATCCCTTGATGTATCGGAGTCTTTTAAATATTTAGCAATTGCTCTACCTACTGCTTCTTCATTTTGATAAACTCTAGCTGTATCAATATGTCTATAACCTGCAGTTAAAGCAGTGTAAACAGCATTGAAACATTCGTCTTCAGGTGATTGCCAGGTACCTAAACCCAAAGCTGGGATTTCTGCTCCTGTGTTTAACTTGTAAATTTTTGTACAACTATGAGAAAAAAAATTGATATATGTTAGTATTACTAATCAACACGACGATATTATTATATTATTATATTATTACAATTAGAAACTGTTTCTTTCTAATACATACATCTTAGCTGTTGCCATTGTGATTATAGTAATAATTGATTTAAATTGTCTATCTATTTATAGATATATACATATATTATACAAGGAAGGCGAAAAAGAGAAAAGGAAAAGTGATGTGGAAATAGTAAATAATTATATATATATATATATAGCAAAGGATGATCACGGATTTAGTTGCCGCCACACATTGCGAAGTGCGTCCCTCAACTGGAGATCCGTGCAATTGTACATTGTTGTGAAATGTTGAAACAATGTTTCTATTAAATATGGATGGCTATCGTGTTGATTCACAAGGTTACCAGTCTTGCTGTCTTGTTTGTATATCGATAGTAAGAAGTTGGTATATTCTGTTATTAACTTGTTATCATTATTTTCATTATTTTCATTATTTGAATCGTCATTATCAAATAATTCTTTAATGGATTTAACAATTTGTAAATTATTTCGATCTTTAAATTCATTGTTTGATGCAATATTTGATGAACTAATATTTGGTAAGATATTCTTACCATAAAAATTAATAAATTCGTTGATTTGATCGTCATTCCAATTAAATAAATCTTTAAATGATGAATTAAAATATATCATTTTTCTCAAATTAATTAGATTAATTAAGTTACTTTTCGATTTGATAGAATTATTAATAAATTTATCATACCAATTGTTATAAAATTCATTGGAATTATTTAAAAAATAAATTTTAATGAATATTATAACTATTGAAATTAATTCTAACTCAGGATGAATATGATTTTCAATTATTAATTTATTAAATGAGAATTCAAATTTATTAAATTCAATAAAATTATTAACTAATTTGATCAAATCAATGGGCAAATAAAGATTCAAAATAATTCTAGTTAATAAAGGATAATAATTCAATTGACATTGCTCTTTATTAAAATTAGATTTAATGTATTGTCTGATAAACTTGTCATTATTGAATTTACTAATAAAATTATATAATAAATGACCATGAAAGGAAGCTAAATGAGAAATTGGAATTTGAATTCTTAAATCCCTTGATAAACAATATTCCGATTTTTCTAAATTGAATTTTTTATCAAATGTCAAATTAATGAAATCACAAAGATAAATTGGATAATTCATTTGGATTAAACCTAAATAATTAATCATAACTATTAAGCCAATATTAAAATTCCTATTACTATTAGAATTGTTATGATGTGAACTTTTATTACGTAAATGGTTAGTTAATAATTTGATCCATATTAATTTAACAATTGAGAAATAAATTTTATTTTGTTCTTCATTTAAATTTAATTTTGTACTTAAGAATTTTGTGTTTTTTGAAAGTATAATTTGTAAACATTTAACTTTTAATTTCTTGAAATCTTCACCGTATTTTCTTGTTTGGATCTTATCATTTGACAATCTATTGACTTTATTACGGGCAGATTGGGATACTGTCAATCCGGCCACATTGGTTAACCTTCTACTGAAATCTTGAGTCCCACCTCCATTACCACCTCCGTTATTCAACATTTCATTCTCATCATCGATTTCAACATCAAATTCGTTAACATGACCATATTGACAAACATTTTGACCGTTGACTCTTTTCCATAATCTGGAAGGACAATTATCCACACCACAGACTTGACCACGGACATACCTAGCCATTATCGATCCATCTAATGGTTATTGTTTTGTTTTGTTTTGTTCAAAAGAGAAGTTAAAAAAAAAAAGATAAAAAGTAAAAAGTTAAAAAACTGAAAAAAAAATAAATAAATAAAAAAAAAATAGATCAGAAATGTGGCGCAGCAAGTTTAAAGGATATATTTACTGCGCCGCGAAATGCTCAGCTTTTTTCTTTTTTTTATTTTTTTCTTTTTTTATTGTTATCGTTTTCCTTTTTTTAACAGTGGCGGAATTCACAACGTTGTGTGTTTACTTTTCCTTGAAACCTAAAGCTCAGAAACTTGTATTTATTTCACGTAGAGCAAAATAGGATATAATACTATTAATTTTTTATGTCAAGAGATCCTAAGACCATATAACATTCAATTATGCCCAATATTGAGACATTGACCAATAATGATGATTTGGCTGATCATCCTACCCCATATGATAATCAATATGATAATGAGAATATGAATGAAATTTATAATAAAGAGGAACAATTTCACGGAGTTATGAAGAAATACTGGAATCAGAGGCATTTGTTATTTTCCAAATATGATGAAGGTATATTATTAACTAAAGAATTGTGGTTTAGTGTTACACCTGAGGCAATTTCTGAATTTACAGCAAAATTAATAAAATTTGTCTTGAATGATAAAATTTTAAATAAAGAACCAATATTTGTAATGGATGCATTCGCAGGTGGTGGAGGTAATGTTAATTTATTTTTAAAATATTTTGATGTTGTTTTTGCAGTTGATATTAATCATATACATTTATATTGTACGAAAAACAATGCAAATGTATATTTCTCATCCAATGAAGTTAATAATAAATTAAAATTATTACCTTTAAATTGGGTTTATGCAGATGATGGATTAGATAAAAATTTTGTTGATGAAAAATTTGAAGGAGAAATCAAAGATGCAAATCATTTAGTTGATAAAATTTATGTTAATAAAAAAGAATCATTAGAAAGTTTAGAAATTTTAAAAGATATGAAACTAGATTGTATATTTGGATCTCCACCTTGGGGTGGACCTGAATATATTAAAGAAAAATTTTATAATCTTAATAATATATTACCATATCCATTAGAGAAATTACTGAAAATTTTACTTAATTATACAGATAATGTTTGTTTATTTTTGCCAAAGAATTCTAATTTGTTGCAAATTCAAAAAATTACAGTCTCAATCTTTGATGATGAAAGATATGTTCGTGTTTTAAGATTATCAAGTTATGGTAGAACCAAAGGTTTATTATGTTGTTGGGGTCCTGCCTTTTTAGACTTAGACATTGAAAAGATAGAATAATTGTAGCTGAAAAAAAACCCTTAAAAAGTTGCAGAGCCGCGGAAGAAGAGAGACGCAGAAAAAAACGTGGAACGTGGAACGTATATATAGAAAAACTCAACACCGCCAAACAAAGAAGGAAACTCATCTCAGCGAAAATCATTCAGTGAAGGTTTTTTATTGATTAAGTAGTGGTTAAGTGATCTATTATCAGTGAAGTGTGTGTTATCTAGATTCCTTATCTGACGTTCAACTCATCATTATCGTATCTCGTTTGCTGTATTGTTATTATTACCTTTATTACTATCATTTTGATTATCATCATTATTATTATTGCTGTATCATCATCATTACTTCATTTTAACTTCTTGTCCTTTGATTTATTTCTCTTTTTCTCTTTTTCTCTTTTCTCCTCTCATTCTCAATAATTTCTTCCCTACATATCACACATAATAAATCAAATGCTGCTGCATGGATTGATGTTACAAGAGGGAACATTAGATTTTTTAGCTAAAATTTCAGCATTATCTGGTTATTTATCAATATCATTTTGGTTATTTGCTCAAATTCCTCAAGTCATTAAGAATCATACTGATAAATCAGTTGATGGTTTTGCTCTTGGATTTTTATTATGTTGGTTTGGTGGTGATTTCCTTAATTTAATTAGTTGTTTACTTAATGATGCAATGGCATTTCAAATTTTATTAAGTGGTTATTATTGTTTAATTGATATAATACTTGCATTACAATATTATTATTATAAAAATATGTATCATAATCCAAATTCAAAATGGTATCATCCTCAAAGAAGAAAATATAAACATATTCATAGTCCAAGAATGAGTTTAAGGCATAATCTTGAAGTTTATGGTTCAATAGATAATCAAATTAATAATAAGAACAATAATAATAATAGTAGTAATAGTAACGGTAATGGTAATAACTCTACTAAAAATAATAATACTTCATATTATAAAACAGTACCACGTAATCATGTTAAGGGAGTTTTTAAGAAACAAAGCACAGGTATAACAAATTTAGTTTCAACTACTTTATTAACAAGTTTTCAAAAAGTTCAGGGTTTACCAATTTTAAATAATTTAATCAAAGTTGAACAAGAAAGGGAAAATAATTCAATAATTTATAAAATAATCCATTATTTTTTAACAATGAATAAATTCAAATTAGGTAAATTTTTAGCTTGGTCATGTACATTTCTTTATTTAATTTCAAGGATACCCCAACTATATACAAATTACAAATTAAAATCAACAAAAGGTGTATCATTAAAATTAATTTGTTTTGCATTATTTGGAAATTTCTTTTATTCAATGTCTTTATTATTATCAAAATCTTCATTAATTGGTGGTGATATTTCAAAAGAATTTTGGGATGCAGAAATTAGTTATTTTATTGGTGCAATTGGTACAGTTTTATTTGATTTTATTGTTTTAACTCAATGGTATTTATATGATTTTAAATCAAAATATAGAAGAACAAAATCGGGTAAATTAAAATTAATATCACCAAAATTGAATGTATCACCAAATAATAATTTTAATATGAATATTAATAATATAAATAGTAATTCAAGTTATAATAGTAATGATATTTCTAAAAATATGATAATCAATAGTGGTTCAAATAGTTTATTTAAAAATACAGATCCAATTAATATGAGTACAAGTGTCAGATCTGCATTATCACCAAATCATATGAAAAAATTAAGTGAATTTACACCACTATCACCAATCGATTTTTTGCTTGATGATTATATGGCTGCTAATAAGAATAGTAAAAAGAGCATGAAGAGCACAAAATCAAGCATTCATACTACTCTTGCAATTACTAATAATAATACCAATAACAATCATAATAATAATAACAATAATAATAATAATAATAATAAAGGAAAGATAATACATTCTAATGTTATTCCTAAAACGGAGGAAGATTTAAACATGTCAATGGATGAAGATGCATAAAATTTAAATGGGTAACAAAAAATTGAATTTATATTAATTTATAAAGGTTGATTAAACTATACAAGGTATAGATAATGTAGAAAAAAATTATTAATAGTGTATATATAAATTTTATAACTAATTTTAAAAAAATTATTAGTATATTTACATATTAATTGATTTTAATTCAACAAGAGCAACCATTAACATCTTTAGTTTCTGCAGAACAAGCTGGTTCAACAGATTTGCAATGACCACAGGAACAGTTATTATTGCATTCACAAATTGATGTAGGACATGTGCAATCAATTTTATCGTCAGAGCAAGAGTCACATTCACAACCACCTTCACAAACGCATTTTTTTGGACAAGCACAATTTTCAGTTGGTTTAATTTGTTTATTGTTATCGCAATCACATTGTTGTGTTTCAATTTTCTTTGGAGCAGAGCAAGGACAAGGCATTTTGTTTGATAATCTAATTGTTTGTTTGTTGGATTTTGAAATTTAAGAAAAAAGAAGTATAAGTTTTGAAATTAATAATCAACTAAAAGGATTTGAGCACCTTTTTATAATTATGTAGTTAGTAATAAATCAGCAAAAACGACTCAATAGATAAACTCTGTAGAAAGCACAAAGCCCGCAAATAATGGCATAGCAATAATCAAATTCTATTTATTAATATATATTATAGCAAAAACAACTCACACTGGTGATATATTTTAAAATTAATGATAACATAATGATTTAGCAATAATTAAATTCTATTTACTAATATAATATAGCAAAAAAAACTCACAATGATGATATATTTTAAAAATTAATGAAAACATAATGACATATCAATAATTAAATTCTATTTATTAATGTAATAGAGCAAAAACAACTCACAATGATGATATATTTTAAACTCAATGATAAAGTAATAGGATATTATCTTTATTCTATTAATTGTTTGAAGGTAATTAAACTTTTTAAAAATACAATGTGATATTTCAAACAATAGTAAAAGGGATATTAGTTTAAGTTATTTTACAAAATTAGTACAACGGATTCATTTAAGTTAATTGGATATTAGATCTATAAAGTTCAATAAGTAAATATAAAAAAATTATTTAAAAATTCTAGAAAAGTTGATATTACTCAAACTAACATGAATGTATAGTTTAGTAATCATATTTAACATGAACAACCTTTAGTTTCATTAGCTTCTCCTGAACATTCACATTTAATTGATTTACAATGACCACATGAACAATCACCACCACATTCACAAACTGCAGTAGGACAAACACAGTTTAATTTATCAGTAGAACAAGATTGACATTTACAGCCATTTTCACATTGACACTTCTTTGGACATACACAACTTTCAACAGTTTTAGCAGATTCTGAATCATTACAACAACATTTTTTGGTTTCAACTTTCTTTGGAGCAGAGCAAGCACAAGACATTTCTATTTAGTATTTAGTATTAATTATTGATTAAAGGTTTATATAATAAACTATATTATTTGTTTTTGGAATAATAAATTAAATAAAATAGTAGAATTACAAAATTAAAAGTGAACGTGAAAAGCAAAAGGGTAAAAGATGGCATTAAGGTATCCTTTTATAGTGTTCAATCCATGGTTTGAAAAGATTTAGAAATTAGAGAAGTCATTAATTAATTTTGTGTTAATTGCTAAAGCAAAAACAACTCAAACCTTATACAGAGTCGTATAAGAAGAAACAATGAAATAAAAATAAAGTTTATAAAAACTAAATATGTCAATCATGATCATGGCACAAAACCCTCAAACAAGCAAAGCCGTTGCAGGTTCACAGTCATTTTTTAATTTTTCAAGCACAAATATCGCAAAAAATAAAAAAAAATAAAAAAAATGAAAAAAATAAAAAAATAAAAAAAAAATAAAAAAAAAATAAAAAAAAATAAAAAAAAATAAAAAAAAGTCTATCGACGCAAAGTCATCCACATATTACATCTGTACACCCGTTCCCTTTTTCTTTTATTTTAATGCTACATTAAATTTTTTGACAGCATTATTAAAAAATTTATTAAAAAATTTATTATTTCCTTATCATTTCACTAATTAAATTTTAATTAAATTTTTGTGTTAAGGGCAAAACAATTGAGACAGTCCCCCTCTCTTTTTATTTTTATTAGTTGAGTCAATTTAATTAATTAATTTAAAATGCTCAGCTCTTTTTTTTTTATCTTATCTTTAACCTTCCTGTTGCCCTCGTAAATGTTATTTATTACTCTTTGTTTCTGTCTTTTCTTTCTCCTTTTTCTGTATTTAATATACCTCTATATATATCAATTCAACTCTTAACTACCAACATGAACATTAAATCCTCAGTATTGACATCAATTGTCTTCTTACTTGCATCTTTTAACACAGCAGATGCTAAAATCCATTCTGCTAAGATTAAAAAGAACCCATTTGAAGATAATTTTAAAGACATTACATTTGTAGATTATGTCGATTCAATTAAAGGTAATTATATTAAAAATTTTATGAATAGTGTTAGTGCACCTTATGTACCATTTGTTGAATCAATTCTTGATGATGAAATTGAGAAAATTGACTCAACTCATGATTTACCATTAACAAATTATGTTAATGCACAATATTTTACAGAAATTCAATTAGGTACCCCAGGTCAAACTTTTAAAGTTATTTTAGATACAGGATCTTCAAATTTATGGGTTCCAAGTACTGAATGTGGTTCATTAGCTTGTTATTTACATGAAAAATATGATCATGATTCTTCTTCAACTTATAAAGCAAATGGTACTCAATTTGCAATTAGATATGGTTCTGGTTCTTTAGAAGGTTATGTATCACAAGATTTATTAACATTTGGTGATTTAGTAATTCCAAAACAAGATTTTGCAGAAGCAACAAATGAACCAGGTTTAGCATTCGCATTTGGTAAATTTGATGGTATTTTAGGTTTAGCTTATGATTCAATTTCAGTTAATAAAATCGTACCACCAATTTATAATGCAATTAATCAAGGTTTATTAGATGCACCTCAATTTTCATTTTATTTAGGTGATACTTCAAAATCAGAAGAAGATGGTGGTGTTTGTTCACTTGGTGGTTATGATAAATCTAAATTTAAAGGTGAAATTACTTGGTTACCAGTTAGAAGAAAAGCTTATTGGGAAGTTAAATTCGATGGTTTAGGTTTAGGTGATGAATATGCTGAATTAAAAAATCATGGTGCAGCAATTGATACTGGTACTTCATTAATTGCATTACCATCTCAACTGGCTGAAATTTTAAATGCTCAAATTGGTGCTGAAAAATCTTGGAATGGTCAATATACTTTAGATTGTGAAAAGAGAAAAGAATTACCTGATTTAACTTTTACTTTTGATGGTTATAATTTTACAATCACTCCTTATGATTATACTTTAGAAGTTTCTGGTAGTTGTATATCAGCTTTTACCCCAATGGATTTCCCAGATCCAATCGGTCCTTTAGCAATTATTGGTGATGCTTTCTTAAGAAAATATTATTCAATTTATGATATAGGTAAAGATGCCGTTGGTTTAGCAACTGCTATTTAAAATTGTTAATTATTGATTTATATATATATATATTTTGAAAAAAAAACTTCCATTTACAAATAATAAAAAAAAATATAAAAATTTACAAAAATAACAAAAACTACAAAACTACAAAAAAAAACATTATCAACACAAAAAAAGGGGGAAGAAAAAAAAAATATTATTAATTAATACTGGGTTATTTTTTACTATTAATATTGTTATTGTCACTATTATTAAATCATTTATATAGTTGATTACTATATCAAATTTATAATATTTTATTTTCTTTTATATTTTATTTTATTTTATTAAATACATTTACAAAAAATTACATATTAAGTTCTCCTTTTATTTGGATGTTCAATTGATTCAACAGCTTTACGTTTCTTTTGCTGAACATTAACACCAACCTGTTTTAATCCTTCTCTAAGTTTTGAATCAAACAATTTTTTATCGTTGTCATCAATTGGAATTTTTTTCCTTTCATTGTAATCATCAATAAACAAACCAGTTGTATCAATAATTCTAACTAAATAATTTAATGAGGAATTATGCTTTTTATCAATAAATAATGATATGATATCACCATCACGTAACTTTATCTTTTTACCTTTACCGATTTTCATACCGTTAACAGAGCAAGTATTAGTACTAAAATCTAATAGCCAAACATCGTCTAATCCCATTGCAGGAGATGAAAATGACAAGTCATTATCGTTATTAGTTATAGTAGTAATATTATTATTATTGGCAGTATTTATTTTCTCTTCATCATTTGTTGGATGTCTACGTTTCATAATCATGCAATGGATCTTTGAAATTCTTTCATCATTCATTTGAACATTTAAATTATTTAATCTACCTATATAAAATACGGGTATTCCTTGTGGGATATTAATTGTTGATAATTTCGTTTTAATTGAATTTTGTTCAACAATATTTAATGACATAAATGTAGCCTTTGGCAAAGATTTTGTTAAATTTAAATGTTTCATATTACTTAATGACGATAAGATATTTTTATTATCTTTAAATGGTGATCCTAATAAGTTTTTAGATTTTTCATTACTATTATTATCATTATTATTGTTGTTGTTATTGATTGATTGGTTTATTCCATCATCTTCAATATTACTTGTTGATGCACCTAAGAAATTCATTGAATCGTTTGTATTATCATTATTAATATTTCGTTCTTTAGGAATATTTGGTATTTTAAAATCTTTTATAACTTGATCTTTATTATTATTAATTTTATTTTTTGTTATATTTTTCTGACTTTGAGATAAATGTTGTGATAAACTAACTTGTGAAGGATAATCAATAAGTTCATTAAACCATGGATGATTTAAAGCTTGACTTGCATTTAATCTTAAAGTAACATCAACTTCTAATAATCTACTTATAAAATCACAACCTTCAATTGAAATATTCATTGATTTTAACAATTTTTCATGATAATCACCATTTATAATATGTTTAAATAACATTTCTTGAGTTGAACCACTAAATGGTAAATGTGCTGTCATTATAACAAATAATAAACAACCAATTGACCACATATCAACTTTATTTGAATATAAATCTTCTGTAATTCTACCATTACCAAGATATCTTTTCTTATTATTTAATTGTTTCTTTTTATTTGAAATTACTTCAGGTGCTAAATAAGCTAATGTACCACAAAATGTTTTCATTCTACTTTCATTCTCTTGAGATTTAGCTAATCCAAAATCAGTAATTTTAACAATTACAGGATCATCTTGAGCTATCATTATATTATCAGGTTTTAAATCACGATGAGAAATTCCCTTTGAATGAACATAAAGTATAGCTTCTAAAATTTGTCTTGCAATTTCTCTACTTGCACTTTCATCAATTGCACCATTACAAGCAACAAAATCCATTAAATCACCACCTGATATATATTCCATAACTAAATAATAATTATCATTATCTTCATAAAATGCTTTTAATCTAACAATTCCTGGATGATTTAATTTTTTCAAAATTTGTAATTCTCTAGCAACTCCATCTAATCCACCTAGTGCCTTTTTTTTACTAATTATTTTAGCTGCATAAGTTATTCCAGTTGATCTTTCAATTGCTTTTTTAACAGTTGCAAATGCACCAGATCCGACAATTTCATCCCTTATAATAAAATCTTTATTTATACCTTTATCTTCTGGTAATTCAGATTTTGAATTATTATTTAACATTTTATTTAAAATTACATTTGGCAAATGAACAACAAATCTAACTACATCTTTTTCAATTCCAATTCCAACTGCAATTTCATCACCTTGTGTTAATATATAATTTCGTCCTTGAACTAATTTAGAGTTATTTAACCATGTTCCATTAGTTGATAAATCTTGAATCATTAAGTTATTATTATTACTATTATTATTATTATTACTATTTTTGTTATCACTATCACTTTTATTTCCCATATTAATCCATAGTTTAAAATGTTTATTACTAATCCTAGTACTTTGAACAGGTAATAAATATGTACATGTGTTTGAATTTCTCCCAAATATCCACTCTTGTTTAATACAATCATCTTTAGTATTATTATTAATGGGTATTTTATTTCCATCTTTTATTTTAACATCTATATGAAATGTTTCATCGATTGAACGACCTATTAAACGACATATAATACCTTGTTTAATTAAATCATGACTTAATGGATCAGTTAATGGATTATAACTACTAGGTTGAGTTGGTTGTGTTTGTTGAGTTGGTAAATTTTGCTTTTTATTATCATTATTTATATCTTTTTGAATATTATTATTTAATTGATCTATTGTTTTATCCTCATTTTTACTATTTTGATTTTTAATCGTTGTTTGATTTTTCATTTCTATTTGAAATGAATTATCTTGGTTATTAATTTGATTATTTAAATCTTTATGAAATTCTAAACCGAAAACGCTATTTCGAATCTCTTTTAAAGGACTTGTTTTATGTTTCCTCCTGTTATCGAGCATATCACTCATACCTTGAAATGGGAAAGCAAAGGATGAGTTAATTCAAAAAAAAAGAGTTACAGATCACTTAAAATTTTAAAGATTCACGTAAGCTGCAAGTCAAAAAATTCAATCTTCACGTTTTCCTGTTTTCATGTTTTTTTTTCTAGTGTAATTATTTACTTTTGTTTATTTTAGCGGACAAAGAAAAAAAATAAAAAATCGAGAAATTTCGGTTTCTGCCCTTTTTTTGTTAACAAAACGCGTTTTCTTTTTATTTGAGAGAAAATTGGTTGGCCTGTGGCTGGTGGTCACGTGAGTGGCTGGTGTTTTTTTATTTTTTTTGATTTTTTTATTTTTTTTATTTTTTTTATTTTTTCAGTTGATGAAAATTTTCATAAATTGTTTCAGATAATTGTGAAAATTATACAAAAAAAAACAACCACAATTTCTTCTAGATTCAGTCACTAACAATCATCAAGTCTTTAGAAGAATGTCAGAAGCTGAAACTACTGCCACAAGTAATAAAAGAACTTTGGATTCTGTAAATAATGAATCAATTGATAATGAATCAACTAAAAAACAAAAAATTGTAGATGATTCAGATAAAAAAATTGGTGGAGTTACTGAAATTGATGTTGGTATTACTGAATTTCTTAATCATAAAGAATCAAATACTAGGATTAGAGGTACACTCAAACAGAGATATACTGATTTCTTAGTTAATGAAATTGATCCAAATGGTAATGTTGTTCATTTAACAGATCTTGGATTTAAAGCAAAAGAATTAACTGAAGAAGAGAAAAAGATTATTCAAGAGCAAGAACGTAGGGCAAAAGAAAGAGAAGAATCATGTTCATTATCTGATGAAGATAGAGCTAAATTACTTGAATATTTTGAAGAAAAAGATTGTGATGAAATTATAACTTTAATGAAAGATGGTACAAAAACTGTTGAAATTAGTAAAGTATTTAATGATAAAGAAGAAAGAACTAAAATTCATCAATTAATTCGTGAAATTTTTAATAATCGTGTTGAATCAGTTACAACTTCAAGTAATACATTTATATTTGGTCATAATGCAAATAAAAATCGTAAAAGAAAAAATGCAAGAGTTTCAAAACATATTGAACATGATTTAGGTGAACGTAAAAATTTTTTACATTTTTCACTTTATAAAGAAAATAAAGAAACAATGGAAGTTGCAAGTATATTAGCAAAATTTTTGAAAACTCAAGTTAAAAATATTAAATATGCAGGTACAAAAGATAGAAGAGGTGTTACAGTTCAAAAAATGTCAATTGAAAGATTTTCTGTTGAAAGAGTTACAACTTTAAATAGAGCACTAAAAGGTTGTAAATTAGGTTGCTTTGAATATAAAGATATACCAATGAAATTAGGTGATTTAAGTGGTAATGAATTTATAATTACAATTAAAGATGTTGAAACTGTTAATCCAAATATTTCAGTTGAAGATGCATTAATTCCAATTTTAAAATCACTTAAAGAAATTGGATTTATAAATTATTTTGGTATGCAAAGATTTGGTACATTTTCAATTTCAACTCATGAAATTGGTAAAGAAATTCTTAAAAGTAATTGGAAAAATGCAGGTGAATTAATTTTAAGTGAACAAGAAATTGTAATTCCACAATCAATTGAAGCTAGAAAAATTTGGAAAGAGACAAAAGATGCAAAATTAGCATTAAGTAAAATGCCAAGAAAATGTAATGCAGAATTTTCAATTTTAAGTAGACTTGAAAAAAGTGAAAAGGATGAAAATGGTGAATATAATGAAAATTCATATTTTAATGCAATTATGGGTATACCTAGAAATTTAAGAATTATGTATGGACATGCATATCAATCATATATTTGGAATTTAGCTGCATCTAAAAGAATTCAATTATTTGGTTTAAATGTTGTTGCAGGTGATTTAGTTCTTTGTAATAATGAAAAGATTTTAGATGAATTTAATAATCAATTAGAGGAAAAATTTATTGATACTGAAAGTGATGATAATATTATTCAAGATTTTAAAGAAACTTATGGTATTAAAGTTAGACCAATTACACAAGAAGAAGTTGATTCGAAAAAATTTGATATTTATGATATTGTTTTACCAACACCAGGTTATGATGTTATATATCCAAGTAATGAATTATTGAAAAAAGTTTATATTGATATAATGGGAAAAGATGGATTAGATCCATTTAATATGACTAGAAAAGTTAGAGAATTTTCACTTTCTGGTTCATATAGACATATTGTTACAAAAATTAAAAATTTAGAATATTATTTTAGAAAATATAATAATGTTACAGATCAATTAGTTAGAACTGATTTAGAAATTTTAAAATTAAAGGAAGAAATGAATTCAAATAATCAAACTGGTGAAGTTAAACAAATTTTAGATGGTATCCCAGATGGTGAAAAAACTGCAGTTATTTTGAAAATGCAATTAGGTGTTTCAACATATGCAACTATGGCATTAAGAGAAATATTTGAAGGTGATACATCCCGATTTGGTGGAGTTGTCAATTTGAAAAATCCACAAGTTGAATGAATAACTTTGGTATAGTACAGGCGTCATTTCTCTCTAAGGGCTGTGTATTTTTGGATGGGGCAAGAAAACACTTTAGAGTATTTAACATTTAATTGCAAGGGATCTTTTCTTTTAGATAAACTAACTATTATATTGACTATTCTTTCTGTAAAAACTATATATATAAGTCCTAGACATTGCTTTGCTTAACTGAGTTGTTGAACAGATAAAGAAATTATTACATAAAAGATATCCTTTTAAAAAGAAAAGAATAATTGTAAGTAAAGACTTTTCTTTAAAGAAAAAGAAAGCCCTCCCATATCGTAGTTAAATTTAAATTTTTGGTAAAAGCAAATATGTTTCATAATTCTATCTCTAAAACATTATCTAGAGAGGAAGAACGTACTCAATCCATCAGAGGACGTCAATCTAGTATTAGATCATTACAACGTAATTTGATTGGTAGTAATATCGGAACATTATGTGAAACTAACCAAATATCTACGGATCATAAAAATATTACTAATTTTAAAAACAAGGATGATAGGTATAGTTTAAGGAAATTAGCTAAAACATTACTTTTCAATACAGAGCAAGTTAGTAATATTGATGATAGATATGATTTAAATAATGAATTTCAATATATAAATAAGGATTATTCATATAATGATAATGATAATACTCATAACGTTGATAATAGTAATAATTATTATAGAACTAATCAACAAGAACGAGAACGAGTTGAATTAAATTCAAAAAATCATAAAACTAATCCTCCTATACGTAATTCAACGACTTCTAATAATGAAGAATATATTGAACATTTAACAAGATTATTAGAAAACCCACATCAATATGGAAATCAGCATTTATCACATAATATTTATTCGCAATCTTCAAAAGAAAGGGAATATGAAGTTGATAAAAATAATGATAAAATTAACAATAAAGTTATTAATAGTAAAGCATTACAAAGAAATGAAGGTATAACTAATGTTAAAAATAATATTTATAATAGAATAAATGATGATAAATTATTTTTTAATATAATTGTTATTCATGATATACCAAAGCCAATGAGTATATCAACATTAGTTTCCCAATTATATGGAGGGCCAATTGAAAGGATTGAATTATTTAAAAGGGGTAATTTTCAAAATGAAAAAATTTTAGTAAATGAAACAAATATTAATTGGGGTGAAATTTCAATATTTTTACATTTTAATAAAAGTGAAGATGCACAAGATTTTTATAAATATTCTAAAACTGGATTATTTAAAGTTAATGATATTGAATTAAAGACACTATGGATTCCAAATTCTCAATATTATAGTATTGATATTGCAAAAGATGATTTAATTAATGAAAGGAAATATCAAGAAATAATTAATAGGAAAAGGCAAGAGAATTTAATTATATCTGAATTACTGAGTGGTGAAGAAAGAGCTCGTAGAATTTTAGTTTTCAAAAAGCCAATAATTGAGAAAAGGAATAAAAATGATAAAAGGAGGTCAAGATATCCTGATCCTACTATTAATTTTAGTGGTGAATTTAATATTGAAGAGATTAAGAAAGATTTTGAAAATTATGGTAAATTAATTGAAGTTTTACCAGTTGTTTCACGTAAATTATGTTTTGGAGTTCATTATTATGATGTTCGAAGTGCAATTAAAGTTAAGAATATAATTCAAAGAGGTAATAATGGTATTAATAATGAAGAATTGAATAGTAAAGATAATGAGATGAAAATTAAGTATAGTGGATGGTATGTGTGGTATGGTAGAGATCCAGCAGATAGGGGTATTCCTATATAAATATATAAACATATAAATATATAAACATATTATTATGTATAATTTAAACACAAGACACAACTAAAATGTAATTACTAAATAGGTAAGAATTAAATTAAGATTCATGTAACCAAACAAAATATTTCGCTGGTTAAAATAATCAACAATGCTGGAATTTAAATTTTGGAAAATAGTGAAAAGTTTTTAATAATCAACAAGTTATTTAATTTAGAATTAATGTTTATATTCTATAAGACATTAAGATGATTGGTATTAATAGGAAACCAGTAATATTTAAATTAATTTTGCAAAGGAGAATTAGTCAATTTTCTAAAAAGGAAAAAGATGTTAAATTAATTGAACTTATTAAGGGAAGATATGATAATGAATATGATAATGATAATGATAATAAGAGTGATGATTTAATGAATAGTTTAATTTCATTACCAAGATATGAATTAATTAAAAAAGAAGATGAAATTCATCAAGAGATTTTATCAAAGAGGGATAAACCAATTAATAAAAAATATGATTTTTTACTTATTAAATATAAGAGGATACATAATATATTTAAATTTTTCAAACAAGGTCTGATTAATATATGGAAAGTTAATAGGAATTTAAAGAAAGGAGAAGGAATTTTTAATGGTAAAAAATATTTAATTGATTATTCTAATTATAATAAATTTAATAAAGGTAAATATTTAATTAATAGGAAAGATTTTAATAAATTAATTGATGAATTAAGTGAAAGGGTTCAATTAATTAAAATTGAATATGATAATAATAAACGAAATGAATTAGTTAATTTTAAAGATAAAGAAATTTTTATTAATAGGAAAGAATTTATTGAAATTATTAGAGATCAAAAGAATTTTCATAAATTACCATTATTTGGATTATTATTTTTAGTTTTTGAAGAATTAAGTTTACCAATTATTTATTTATTCCCAAAAATGTTACCAAGTACATGTATATTACCTGGATTAATTGAGGAAAGGTATTATAAAGATAGAAATAAAGGATTTGATAGAATTTTATCAATTAAAAATGGGAATACAGAAGAAGAATGTAGGGAATTTATTAGGGATATTGCAATGAATAAAATTAATAGTAATTCATTAAATAAGAATGAATCAATTGTTGGGAATATATGTGATATATTCAATACAAAAGATATTCAACAACATCAAAAGATGCTTTTAATTGATGATTATTTGATATTAAGTAACGGTGGTGTTTCAAAGTTAAATAAATTTGAGGTGGTGCACTGTTGTTTAGACAGAGGAATTTTATTACCTAATACGGCAGGTACTACCGCTGGCACTACTATGACAGCTGCAGTGTCGTGTCACGACGATGCCCATGTGGCGCGCTTACGTCAGCAACTAGAAAATTGGCTAATGGTGAGATTTTTGTAAATAAATAAATAATTAATAAATAGTCAATTAAGCGATAAAGTGGAGTAAACAGAGTGCGCAGCTGATTTTGCTGGCATAATAATACGCGATGAATGGAATACGAAATGGAGTGAAAAAGCTGAGCACCGGCAATTTGCTATATAGTGAGGAAATTGTGTTGTTTTTTGCTTTTTGCTTTTGCTTTTGCTTTTTGCTTTTGCTTTTGTTTTTTTCAGCTTCCTCCTTTTGAGTGGTTTGCTTTGTTTGTGAGGTGAGCAGCTAAATTTATTGGATCTGATATATACAATATATAATAGAATATAATATAATAGAATATAATAGATTAGAATATAATATAATAGATTAGAATATAATATAATAGATTAGAATATTATACGATATAGTCACACTTTTTAACAGTTCAGTATGCCAAGGTTAGGTTTCTCAAGTCTGGCTCATAAATTTCATGAAGAAATTAGCCCAAGTAGCCATCATTCAAATCATCCAAATTCTTCATCTAATGATAATAATAATAACAACAACAACAACAGTATTCCATCACGTAGTAATCGTTCAAATAGTCGTTCAAATAGTCGTTCAAACAGTCGTTCAAATAGTGCTGCAAATATAAGTTATATATCAAATCCAAATAATCATATGTCCCCAAATGATATACATAATCATATAATTAATAACTCATCAAATTATTCACAAGAAAATTTACATAGTCAAAATATAAATAACAATAATACCAGTAATAATAATATTTCAAGTTCTCCAATGAATCATGCACCATCATCTTCAAGAAGATCATTTTTTGGTTTAAATTTAGGTAAAACTCCTTCTAATGAATCTCAATATTCAATAATGTCTGATGATTTACATCATCATCATAATAATAATAATAATAATAATAATAATAATAATCAACAATCTAATAATAATAATAATAATCAACCAATGACTCCACCACCAATTCAAAGAAATGGTTCAGGTTCAATGGTTCAGTTGAAAAAATTCTTTAGACCAGCTAGAAAAAATTCAAATGATCATATTCATTCACCACTTAATTCATCAAATTCAAGTTCAAATTTGAAAAGATCACAACAAAATTCAAATAATAATAATAATAATAATAATTCAAAATCAATTCAAAATAATTTAAATAATTTAAATAATTCAAATTCACCTTCAACTCCAACTTTTACTCATGATGCAAATAATAATATGATTGTTAAAACTGATCAAAAATTTTGGGATGATTTAGAAGGTTCAGTTACTAAAAAATATGGTAAATTAGGTAAAGTTTTAGGTTCAGGTGCTGGTGGTTCAGTTAGATTAATAGTTAGAGAAAGTGATGGTGTTACATTTGCAGTTAAAGAATTCGTACCAAGAAGACCAAATGAATCTGTTAAAGAATATGCTAAAAAATGTACAGCTGAATTTTGTATAGGTTCAACTTTACATCATCCAAATATAATTCAAACTTTAGATATAATTAATGAAAATAATCATTTTTATGAAGTTATGGAATATGCACCAATTGATTTCTTTGCAGTTGTAATGTCAGGTCAAATGACTAGATCTGAAATTAATTGTTGCTTTAAACAAATTACTTTAGGTGTTAATTATTTACATAATGTTGGTTTATCACATAGAGATTTAAAATTAGATAATTGCGTTGTTACAAAAGATGGTATTGTTAAATTAATAGATTTTGGTTCAGCAGTTGTCTTTAAATATCCTTTCGAAAATGAAATTGTAATGGCTCATGGAATTGTAGGTTCTGATCCTTATTTAGCTCCTGAAGTTTTAACTTCAACTGATAATTATGATCCTCAATTTGTTGATATTTGGTCAATTGCAATTATTTATTGTTGTATGACTTTAAGAAGATTTCCTTGGAAAGCTCCAAAGAAAGATGATCCAAGTTTTAGTTTATATTGTATGGATGATGATCAACCACATGATTATCTTGAAAGTGCTAGAAAGCATAAAGAATTATTATTAGAAAGAAAGAGAAAAATTTTACAATTACAAAAGGAAAAGGAAGAAAAAGAGAAAGGAAATGAAAAAGATAAAGAACAAATTCCAAATTCTGATGAAAATATAACTGAAAAAGTTAAAGATTTAAAAATTAATGAAAATGATAATAAAGATAATAATAATAGTAAAGATGATAATAATAAAGATGATTTCGTAGATGAAAAATTACTTGGTGATCCAAATAAAATGGCTGTTAAACCTGAAATTAATCAACAATCAGAAACTCAACCTTCTAATAAATCTCCAACTCCAGATCCTACTACTAAAGATGGTGAACATCATCATCATCATCATCACCATCATCATGATGACAATGATCCAAATCATCAACATCATCATCATCATCATAAAGAAGAATCACCAGTTCCTCCAAATCAATCAAATGCAAATAATTCAACAAATGCTACTAATTCTGCAACTGAAGTCTCTGAACGTCGTGCTGTAAGTCAAACTAAAACTCAAAAGCAAATACATGGTCCTTATAGATTAATGAGATTATTACCACATGCTGCAAGACCAATTATTTCAAAAATGTTAGAAGTTGAAGTTTCAAAGAGATCAACAATGAAAGAAATATTAGCAGATGAATGGTTTAATGAAATTAAATATTGTACAGTTGATGAAGATGGTAAAACTATTAGTGATCCAGGTCATAATCATACTGTTGTATAGTAATATTATTTAACCATTCAAAGAAATTACATTATATTTATGATTTAATTTTTATATCCATTTCATGACATGACATCTTTGTAAAAAAATTCATTCTTTTTTTTTTTTATTTTCAATTCAAATACAAAATTTATATTAAATACAAGATTTATATTTTGTTCTTCTCTATTATTGATTTAACTATTTTTTTCAAATTTTTTATCTTATCTTATATTATTTTAACTCACTTTTTTATTTTATTTTATTTGATAATTTATTATACTTCTTCTTTTGCATAATATTTTTTGAATTTTGTTTATTATCCTTATTTTTGTTCTCATTCCATAAATAATTCATTCTTGTTCTATATAATCTTATATAATGATATATATAATTTTTTTATTTTTCATACATTAATCAAGCAATCTTACGATAAGATATTTTATTATAATAGATTAGTGAAAACCCGCCTATAAAAAAAATATTTTATTAGCGGTAATTGTTTAATAAATTCCTCGGAATTTTTGAAAAATATTTCGAATTTAACAGATAACAATTATATGATTTAATATATGATTATATAAATAGATAACAAATTCAACAAAAGATTTCAAATTTAATTAAAAGATTCAAATTAATAATCAATTAATCAATAATGAGTTTATCGATTAGACATTCACTACAATGGCCAGAATCTGAATCTGAAGAATCTGAATTAACAAATACATTAGTTTTAACATCACCAAATGGATTATATGTTGATATTAGACCATTTAAAGATATTTCAAAAGGTTTTGATTGGTATTTTGCAGGTTTAGAAATTCCAATTGAAAATACATCAAAAATTGAATTTAATCATGATTTTTTCGATTCTGCATATATTGATTATTATTTTAATAATAAATTATCAAGTAAAGGATTTATTATGACATCAGATTTAGGTGATTTTAAAGATTCAAATGATCCAATTGAAAAATCTAAAGGTATAAGATTAGAAACTGGTAATTTATTAAATTTAAAAACTGGTAATGTTGAACCATATATTGAAAAATGGATTACTTGTAATCCAAATTTACAAGATTTAAAATATGTTGGTGATAATTATCAAAATCCAAAAAATTTAAAATGTTTAGTTTTAGATACTTCAAAAGGTGGATTTACAGATAATGAAAATAATTTTGATGTTTGTATTGGCAGATTAATAGTTTTAGGTGATTGGGTTCAATCTTTAATTTGGAATAAAGCAGTTAAAATTTCAAAGCAAGAATCTGTTGGTATTCAGCGTTATTTTAAAGGTAATGAACCATTACTTTCATATGGTGGACAAATTAATAAAATTCCTCGATTACAAGATTTAGAGGTTAAAAAAGATTTAAAAGTTGGTGATGTTGCAATTGTAGTTGATGGTATTGAATGGATTGTTAAAGAAATTTCAAATTGGTAATTATATTTTTAATTCATTTATTGTTTATCTATATAAATATATAAATATAAATCAGGCTTCTAAGTTAAGCAAAGTAAAGCATTATAAAGTAACGTTAAAGAAAAGAAAAGTAAACTAAAGTAAGTAAATTAAGTAAAGATTTTTGTAATAGAATACATTAAATAAAGTGAAAAGATTAAAATTTAAAAGCAAAAATTTCTAAAAAAGTATTAAGGTAAGAATCCTAAATCGTTATTTAAACTCCAAAAATCATCATTACCGACGACATCAAATAAACTATTGAATGTTTCTGTCATTCCATTAGATTGATGTACAGCGTGGTGTTGATTATTTGATGTCACTGAATTATTATTGTTGTTATTGTTATTATTATTAGTTGTATTATTTATATTATTATTATTATTATTGTACATTTCGAATCCATTATTAGGGTTCATATTTTTCATTTCGAAATTTGATGTCATATTTGATCCTATATTTGAATAATGATTACGATTATTCAAATTATTGGTAGACTGAATATTTGTATTTCTATTAGTGAAATTATTTACATGATTTAACGGTGAATTATTACTATTATTATTATTATTATTGAAATTCATATGATTTAAATTTGAGTTTATTTGATTACTTGAATAACTTAACATATTAGTATTATTGTTATTTGTAGTTGTTGTAATTTTATTATTATTATTTAAACCATTTAAATTTGGTTCATCAACATGTTGAAGCATTGTTAAACCAGTTTGAGGAATTTGTTGACCACTTTGTTCAGTCCAAGTTGAGATATTACTAATCATTGTTGTTGTACCACCAACAAAAGGGAACAGATCTGGGATTGTATTTTGCATTATAAAATTTTCATTCATCATACTTGCAGTTGAATCTGGTGACGAAGATGATGTTGCAGCTGATGTGATATTTTGTAATTGGATATTTGAATTTGAAGGTGAGCGTAGATATCTAAATTTATCAGACATTGTACTTGTAGATGATAATTCGTGGTTTGAATGATTAATATTTGAATTTAATAACGAATTGTTAGTGTTGTTAGTATTACTAATAGTAATATTATTGTTATTATTATTTAATCTGAAAGAAGAAGATATTAGAGGAGATAAAATATTTTGAGGTGATTGTTTTGAAAAACTTGAAACAATTGATTCAGTCTCTGAATCACGATTTGAATATTTTCTTTTTAAAGGTAAACTATTATTTGAATTAGTATTTGCAGCTGTAATTGATCTTAAATCATTATCAAAAGATTTTGAACTTAGAGAGGAGGATAATCGTGATTGTGGTTGTAATTGAGGTAATTTAATAGGTAATGGTAAAATTCTATTATTTAAATCATTATCCTTTTTTTCATCTTTAAAATCATTATTATCTTTTTTAGTAATAACCTTATCAGAATTGTTATTATTATTATTATCTTTAATTTCTGTTGATTCATCTTCAAAACCTGGAGGATGTAATAATAAATGTGATAAACCTTTTGGAATTGCAGATCTAGTTAAATGACCTTTCCTTTTTAATCTTTCATCTTCTTCTAATTTATCATCATCTGATTTTTCGATATAATTTGAATCAATTTGGAAATGTTTTAAAGGTTTACGAAATGTTGCAGGTGGTAAACCAATACCTCTATATAAAATTTCTGAAGAATCAGGGCCACATCTTAAAATTAAATTACCAATTGTTGCATTCATAATTTCTTCAAAAGTATCTCTAAAACTTAAAGCAAATTTTGTCCTTTCACTCATTACATATAAAGAAATTGAACAAGCTCTTAAATCATCTAAACCTCTAAATAAATCTTCTGAAACTGTTGGTCTAGTATGTTTTTTATCATCACCTAATAATTTTCTTCTCATATCATCTCTATTTCTTTGTAACCAAAGGCAATAAATTAAAGTTATACCTGCAATGAAAACTAAATGAATATTTAAAATTGAGAATCCATAAAAAGTTTTCGTATGATAATTTTTAATTGATTGACAAATTTGACCTGCAGCTGCTTGACATTCTTTAAATAATTTATCATTTGGATCTAATAATTCTAAATAAGGTTGAATTAAATGTCTAATTGATTTATAATAATAAAATAATAAAGTTTGATTTTCAATTCCATTATTATTAAAACCTTGACATTCTTTCCTCCAATTTTGTAAATCTTGAAAATATTTTTCAACTTTAATTAATTGATTTTTTGAAATTGATTTTGAATTATTATTATTATTATTATTTGAATTATTTGAATTATTTGAATTAATAATTGATAAATCTTCAGTAAATTTTGATTCTAATCTTTTAATTTTAATTGATTGATTTATAAAGAAGATTTTACCATTATTTGGATTTGAAGCATTTGAAGGTTCATAATTAAATAAAGGTAAATTTAAATCAATTTTTTTTTCATGTAAAATAAAAGGTTTTGAAATTGATATTAAAATTGATCTCTCTAATATATAACAACACCAAAATTTTCTCATTTTTAAATCTTTTAAATTTAAATCTATATTTTCATAAGATTTTGATTTATGTAATGATAAATTAATACAACAATGCATTGCATCAGATATAATTAAATATAAATTATTTGAATTTTTATCAGCTCTAATTAAAAAGAAACAAATTAAGATTAATAATTCAATTCTATTATAAGATTCTAAATTTTTTGATAATAAAATTAAATGCCTTAAAGCAGTTGAAAAAAAATTAAATGGATTTGGACCTTTATATTTACCAGTTGATTTATATAAAAGAGCAGAAATTGAATAAATTAAAAACATTCTTGAACAATTAAAATGATAATTATTAAAATCTTTATCATTAGTTGAATTATTATTATTATTATTATTATTATTATTATTATTATTATAATAAAATTCATTAAATTTAAAAATTTCCTTTTCATCTAATAAAGGGAATTTATATTGTAACATTCTAAAATATAAACTAATTAAATTTTTACTAAATTTTTGATCAATATTTATAATTGGATCGAATTTTATAAAATCTAATAAATTATATTTTTTAATAATTGAATTTTTTAAATAAGTTGAATTTATATTTATAAAAGTTGAATAAGGTTGATTAATTAAAGAAATTGAATCATCATTTTCAGAATCTGAAGAATTTGAAGAATTTGATTTTAAAGTTGAATTTAAAGAATTTTTATTTGTTGATGAATCTTTAATATAAGGTGAAATCATTTTATATTTTAAAATTTTTTCATCATTTAAAGTAATTTTTTTTGATTTATTATTTAATCTATTTTTAGCTTTTAAATCTAATAATTTCTCTAATTGTTTAATTTTTTTTTCAAGAAAATTTGTATAATCATCATTTTTTGAATTTGAATTATTATTTTCACCATACCTTGGAGGTTGAATACATTGAAATTTTGATTTTAAACAATTTGTACAACTTGGTAATCTTTGATCACATTTTTGTTTCCTCTTTTGACATAAAAAGCAAGATGTTGATCTACCTTTTTTATCTTTAATTTTATCATTTTCAGTTGATTGTTTATTAAGTTTATTATTATCTTCAGTTTTAATTATTATAGGAGTAGTGGGGGTAGGGGTAGGTGTATTAGAAGGTTTAGTATTATTATTATTATTAGTAGTAGTAGTAGTAGTAGTAGTAGTAGTAGTAGTAGTAGTAGTAGTATCGGGCTTTGAAATTAAATTTTTTGAAATATTATTTGAAATATTATTTGAAATATTATTTGAATTATCCATTGTTTTATCTTTATGATTAATTGAAGAAATGATAGTATCATCTGACATCAAGAGAGGTATAAAGAATTGATTAGAATGAATAATAGATGATAGGGGTGTAAATGATAGTAATAATTACATGAATAGCAAAAGATGTTAGTAGTAAATGATGACCTTACTGATAAAACGGGGATGTAAAAAAAGGGTGAAAGTGAAATATCAAATGAAAAGAAATTAAATTAAATTAAATTAAATTAAATGAATAAATCCATCAAATGAATGAAATAGAGCAAAATTAAGGTAAATTCACTCCACCATACACGCCACCCCTAATAAATTAATGCTAGTCTTTAAATCGAGCACAACCGCACACCGCACAAAAATTCTGCACACCCCCTCTTATAACAATAATATAAACCGTTAACCCCGCTCCGCTTAAAAATTTTAGTTTGACAACTACTCCGCATTACGTAAGCCACTATTAACTACTTAACTACTTAACTACTTAATTATTAATTTAATTATAATATAGCGTCGTGGTCACGTTTTAGCCAGTCAAGCGCTAACGGATACAAACTGCACACTTTCTCAATCAACACACTAGAGAAACTCTCTGTTTGGCATTTGCCCTCTTCCTCTTCTTCTTTCTCTTTCTTTCCATCAACGAACGCAATTTGGCCCCTTTGAAAGTCTTCACAGAACTTGCCCTTGTTAACATGAATAATCTCATCAGACCATTCACCTAATCCATCAAATATATGTGTTGCATAAATTATACAACATCCACGTTGTTTACTTTCATCAAATAAAAATTGTAATAATCTTTGCCTAACTAAAACATCTAAATCAATTGTAACTTCATCTAATAATAATAAATCAAATGGTTTTAATAATCCCATACATAATTGAACTCTCCTTCTTTCACCATCTGAACATTTATTCATTCTCCAATTTAAATTAATTTCTAATAATTCAATTAATTTATCCCTTCTATCAATGAAAAATTCACCACCAACACTTTTAATTAATTCTGTAACTTTAATATCCCTTTTAGTAATTTCATTATTTGCCCATTCTGTACCTAAATAAACAATATTTTTACTATTTAATTTAAAATTATTCCTTAAATCAAATGGATTAATTCCAAATATTTCAATTTTACCAGATTTAATTAATTTTTTACCAGCTAAAATTTTTAATAATGTTGATTTACCAGCTCCATTTGGTCCAATTAATAATAATTTATCACCACCTTTTAATTTAATATTAATATCATCTAATCCTAATTTACTACTTTCAGGGTATTGAAATGTTAAACCTGATGTATAAACAATATATTCTTCCTCCATTTGATTTCCTTGTCAAATTTAATAAAAGCTTGTATGTATATATAAATAATAGTGGTATAAAATAATTTGATGATTTTTATTGTCTATATATATATATATATATTAATTAAATGGAAATTTCGCTCTATACGAAATTGCTTTTTATTTTTTATTTTTCATGTATTTTTTATTTATTTATTTATATATACATACATATATATCCATATACATATACATATATATATATATAATATTCATATAATTATATAACAAACTATGGAGAGAAGAAAATTGATTGAAAAATCAATAGAGAAAGAAATTTTAGAAGTTAATCCAATTGTTGCAATACCATATGCAACATCAGTTTATTCAATTTCTTTAACAAAAGGTCCAAAATGGTTATTTACAGGTGGTGAAGATGGATTAATTAGAAAATTTGATTTCTTTCAATCAGTTGAAGGTAAATCTTTATTAACAGTATCTCAAAGACATCAATTAATTGATTCAATCTTATTTAATGGTATGATTTGTTCATATTGGGAGAATGAAATTCCATTTTATAAATCAAATATTAATAATTATTTAAATTCAAATGATTCATTCTTTGAACCAAATTTAAGCCCCGTTTATTCATTATGTTGTGATTTAAATGGATTTTGGTTATTAAGTGGTTTAAAAAATGGTTCAATTACTTTACAATCAATTAGATCATCAGAAGGTACAATTCAATGGTATTTTAAAAATTCAAATGATAAAAATTTAAATTTTAATGAAAAAAAATTTTTACATTCAGATACAATTTCATGTTTAATTACAAATTCAAATCAATCAAATTTTTTAAGTGGTTCTTGGGATAAAAAAATTTTAAAATGGGATTTAAATAATGGTAAAAATTTAAATATTTTTAATAAATCAACAGGTCAAATATCTTCTTTACAATATCGTCCAATTATTGGTACTGATATAAATTGGGAACCAATTCTTGATGATAATAATAATAATAATAATAATAATAATAATAAAAATAAAGATGATGATGAAGATATGGATTCATTATTCGGTGATGATGATGATGAAGATGATGATGAAGAAAATGAAGATAAGGATAAAGAAATTACTAATAAATTACAAATTGAAACTGATAAACAACAAACAGAAAACCCACAATTTAAAAGAGATATAGTTAAATTACAAAAAGACTCAATTCAATCAGGTACTTATGAAGGTTTGAAAAATTCAGATGATATCTTTTTATCTTCTTCAATTAATGGTTCAATTAATATTTGGGATTCAAGAATGGATGAAAATTCAAATTGTGTTTGTAAAATACCAACATTACCAAATACTCCACCTTGGTGTACTTCTGCAACTTGGTCAGTTGATGGTGATTCAATTTTCGTTGGTAGAAGAAATTCAACAATTGAAAATTTCGATATTAGATATCCTACAAAGATTAGTAAATTATTAAAATTCCCAAATGCTTCAGGTAGTATAAGTTGTGTACGTACATTACCAAATAAAAATTACATTTTATGTGGTTGTCAAGATAATATTAGACTTTATGATTTAAGATTATATGATTCAACTAAAAATGATAACAATAACAAATCTTCTTCTTCTTCTTCTTCTTCATCATCATCGTCATCCAAAGTACCGTTTACAATTATACCGGGTCACAACGGTGGTATTCTAAGTGATCTTTATGTCGATCCAACGTGCAGATTCCTTGTCTCTGCAAGTGGTAACAGAGGTTGGCAAGGTAAACCAAGTGATTTCGTCTATATCTATGAGTTTTTGTAAAGAAATTGTGGTGGTTACCCCGCGTTTGACAAAAAAAAAAAAAAAGAAAAAAAAGGCGGGTTTCCACTTAATTTCAATTTGAGGTGACTTAAATTGACGCTTTTCCACTTTTTTTACTCCGACACTCCGAAACAAGTGAAACAAGTTGATGATGTTTCCCGCTTTTGTCCTTTTCCAAAGTGGAGCAAATAACTTAATTGAATCTAAAAGTATAATATAAATTAAACTGGATTTACCTCCTATTTTATTTCATCTTGTTTAAATAATTAATTAGTTAATTAGTTAATTAATTAGTTAATTAATTAATTACCTTATCAACTAATCAAGCAATCAATACATACATGAATATCACATATAATTCAAAACACTTAATTAATAATTTTAATAAAAATATTAATAAAAATTTTAATTTAAAATTTTTCTCAACTACGAAAATGAATAAAAATTCAACTAAAAATAATGGTGAATTATTTAAATTTCAAGATAATTTACCTTCTTTACCTGTCCCAAAATTAAATGATACTTTAAATTTATATAAAGAATCAATTAAACCATTTTATCCAAATGGTGAAAATGATATTGAATTTAAAAATTATTGTAAAATAATTGATAAATTTGGTAATTCAAATGATGGTTTAAAATTACAATCAAAACTTGAAAATTTCTCAATTGATAAAAGAAATTGGTTATCAAAATTTTGGGATAATTATGCTTATTTAGATTATAGAGATCCAGTTTCACCATTTGTTTCATATTTTTTCTCACATAAAGATTTAAATTCAAAAATTGGTAAAGATCAAATTTTAAAATCAACAATTTTAATTTTAAAAGTTTTAGAATTTGCAAATTTAATTGAAACTGAAAATTTAGAACCTGAATTAATTAAAAATTCACCATTTTGTATGGAAAGTTTTAAATGGATGTTTAATAATTGTAGAATTCCAGGTGAAATTTCAGATTCAAATTTAAAATTTAATTATAAAGAAAATAGATTTATAATTGTAATTTCAAATGGTTATATTTATAAATTACAAACTCATGATTTAAAAACTGATAAAATTTTAAAATTTAATGAAATTTATTATAGTTTAAATGAAATTTTAATTGATTCAATTAAAAGAAATAAATCAATTAATCCAATTGGAATTTTAACTTCATCAAATAGAGATGTTTGGTATAAAAATTTTAAAATTTTAAATAAAATTTCAATTAATAATCAAATTAATTTAAATGAAATTTTTAAAAGTTCTTTTGTTTTATGCCTCGATGATAATTTACCAAATACAATTGAATCAAAATCAAGAAATTGTTGGCATGGTAATGGATTTAATAGATGGTTTGATAAACCTTTACAATTTTTCGTTTCAAAAAATGGTAGTTCTGGATTTTTAGGTGAACATTCAAAAATGGATGGAACTCCAACTTTAAGATTAAATAATTGGTTAGTTAATGAAATTTCAAATTTTAAATTTAATGATAATTTATTAATTAAACCAATTAATTTACCAATTATAAAACAATTAAATTTTGATATTAATAATGAAATTTCAAATTCAATTAAATCTGAAATTATTGAATTTAATAAAACTGTTAATTCATTAGATATTAAAACTTGGCAATATTTCGGATTTGGTAAAGATGATATTAAAATTTTTAAATGTTCACCTGATAGTTTTGTTCAAATGTTAATTCAATTAGCTTATTTTAAATATACTGGTACTTTAAGACCAACTTATGAATCTGCTTCAACTAGAAAATTTTTTAAAGGTCGTACAGAAACAACTAGATCAGTTTCAATTGAAGCTTTAAAATTTGTTAAAGATTGGGAAAATTCAAATTTATCAATTGATGAAAAATTAAAATCTTTTAGAAATGCAATTAAAAGTCATGGTAATTATATTAAATTAGCAAGTTCAGGTTTAGGCGTTGATCGTCATTTATTTGGTTTAAAACAAATGATTGATAAAAATGATGATAAAAATTCTGAAATTATTAATCAATTTTTTAATAATCCAATATTTAATTATTCTCAATATTGGTATTTATCAACATCTCAATTAAGTTCAGAAAATTTTAATGGTTATGGTTGGTCACCTGTCGTACCTGAAGGTTTTGGTTTAGCTTATATGATTAATAAAGATTGGTTACATATTAATATTACAAATTATAAAGAAAACCCATTTGGTTTAAAAGTTGATGAAATGGCATATTTCTTAACTTTGAGTTTACAAGAATTAAAGGATGCTTTAAGTAAAGAAGCTGCAAAGGCAAAACTATAATTTTGTATAAAATTAAACTATTTAAATTGAATATCTTTTATAAATGTTAACGATGCGATGAATTTTTGTTATTTGTGAAATTTTTCATTTAAAATGTGGCAGTGCAACAACATGAAAAATTAAAAAAAAATTGTAAAAAAAATTTTATTTATTTATTTTATTTATTTATTTTATTTTATCTTTCAGTTTGGATACTTCTATTGTCACACATTCAAGCATATAGCAATAAACAAGCAAACAATGTTCAAGAGTAAAAAGACAAAGCAGCAGTCCGTCAACGTTGTTGACAGCTTGTTATCAAATTACTTACAAGCCTCAGATAAGAAAGTTTTGAAAAATAAAGAAAAGGGAAGTAAAGTACATGTTGCAAGCAAAATTCTTGAAGTTAATTCCAAACTTGGTGATTTCCAAAAGACAAAAGAAAGTTTAAAAAAACACAAACAAAAGGAGAGAAAAGTTAGAAATAAAGAAATGAAAAAAATTGAAAAAATAAATAATAAAATAATACGACAAAGTAAAATTAATAATGGTGATGATAAAATTTTAAATGAAATCGTTAAAGATAAAATCAAAGATTTAAAAAAATTCGATTTAGTTAGTAAAGATGAAGATTTAGTAGATTTACAAAATGATATTATAAATTTAACAAATGTTAAATCAACAAAGATGAAATTAAAAGATATAAATGATAAAATATTATTAGAAAGAAAAAGGAAACTTGAAAATGATCAATTATTTAGTAAAAATGTATCTAATGATAAAACTAACGTTAAAACTTTAACACCAGGTTTAGCACAACCAGGTAATGATAGTGATGATAGTGATGAAGATGATGAGGAGGAAGAAGATTATAATAATGGTTCTAATAATGGATTATCAAACTTTAAAGATGATTTCGACGATTATAATTAAACTATATAAATCTCTATAATTTATAAATAGGTAAAAACTTATTGGGCAAAATAATTATCTAATTCATTAAATTCTTTAAATATAAAATCACTATCATCAACTGGGATATAATCTTGATTAATCATTTTCCATAATTCATCATTATTTAAATTCCCCGTATTGAAAAGATTATTAACTTTATTATTAAATAAAAATGATGTTGGACTATGTAAATTTTCATCGTATTTTTCATCATTTTCTTTACTATTTTCTCCTTTATTATTTACTAGAAAATTTGAAACATTATCAACTAATAAATCAATTGTTTTCGAAATTTCTAAATTGGATCCAGAAGTTAGTGGTTGTAATTGTTTATTTAATTCCCCAATTTTTTGTATAATATTCCAGAGCTTATCTTTTGTTATATTACTAACTTCTAAATGTTTAATATCTAAAGTCAAATCAGCTTCCTTATTTGAAACAATAACAATTGCAACAGTGAAAATTAATAAACTGTGGTATAATATATAAATATCATTATAAACAGATCCATTGAAAATTTCATTATCAAATTCATATTTTATAATATTATGTAATTGCTTTGAACAATTAACTGCAGAAATTGCTAAAATATAAATAGGATCTGAATTTTTCATTTTAATTTTCCTTTCTGATTGAATCATTCTTAATATTAGCATTAAAAATGGTAATCCTAAATTAATAAAATAATAATGATATGTTAAATGTAAATGGACTTTATATGTTGATATTCTTGATGGTTCTTGATCAAATATATTCTTTAATTCTCTTGGTAATGTTTGAATCCAATTATGAAATTTACTTCTTAGCTCCCATGCCTTTTGAATACTTTTAATATTATAAATTAAATTATCTTCCATAACTGATGATCTATATTTTAAGAACTCATGAAATATTTTAGTTAATTTAAAATAATTATCAAAGTATAATTGATAATCATTATAATTAATTGGAAAAATCCAATATTTTGGTAAATTAGATGTTTGAATTTGTTTAAATTTAGGTGTTATAACATCAATTTCAATTGAATCAATTGAACTTTGTTTACCCATAACATTACTTAATCTAACTTCTTGAAAAAATAATGTACACCAGATTTTCGAATAACTCTTATGTTTTTCATTAAATTTTTTAATTAATGATTTTTTATTATTTTTATTAATTCCAATTGCAATTGCTTGAGTAACTGCAGTTTCAATCAAAATCCATGCATTCTCTCTTGATTGTGTAGATTCTAAATAATATGAAAATAATATCTCCATTTGAATACCAGATTCTGAAGGATTTAAAATTATATCTGATAAAGTTTTTTCAATTATTTTTAAATAACTATGAACTAATGTTAAATCATCTGGATTTTTAAATTTTTTACCTAAAATCCAGATTAAATAAATTGTACAAATTTGAGGAGTTGATAAAAATAAGACAGAATTAATTGAACGTAAATCTTCATGTTGAAGTAATAACCAAAATAATTCATAAATTCTAACAAATTCTTCTTTATCAATACAATTACAAATTGGATGAATTCTATCAAAATATTCACAAACGTATGAATCTGCTTCATTTCTTGGAATTGTATAAACTAATTGATTATTATCATAAGATTTTAGTTTCGAATCATAACCACTTAATAATGATTCTGATGTAATTGATTGTCCAATATCAGATGATAAAGATTTTAGTGAACTTGGACTACCAATTAATTCAATCACAGTATCATGTAAATTTGTTGAAATCATTGGTTTAATTTGTTCGGTATTTTTTAAGTCGACTGTGCATTGTGAAACATCTGATAATTTATGGATTTCATCTGATTTTTTGAACTGAAAATCTAATATGTTAATCAACGATTTTGGATTTTGATTAGATGAAGATGATGCAGATGATTCAGACATAGATTTGGGAGTCAGTTCGTCGTCTTTAAATAATTCTGTTTTAATATCTGGTGATATCTGTTTCAATAAGTTACTTAAATAATGACATTTAACTTCTAATTCTTTAATTTTAGAATCGGCATCTTTTTCTGGATTTTCTTTTGATATTAAATTTTCAGAAACTGTTAGATTTTTTAATGTTGTTTGTTTTCGTTGTCCTAAATAAGTATAACAAATTGAATTCGATTGAATACATTCCTGGCATGGATAGATGATATCAAAAGTTGGAATTTTTTCATTATTTTCACTAGTTATAAATCTAACACATTTGCGTTTTCTTGTTTTACATCTGTCACAGCTAAAAACTGCCTTTCTTCTTTTAGTTTCTGTTTTTTTCACCTTAACAGAATCTTTTTGGTTAGTCGTATCCATTATCTATACGGTATGCGAAGATTAACTAAGTAATTCAAAAACAATAAAACCATTGTAAATTTATTTCAAATATTCATTTTTTTTTCACAAACACAAATTTGTTAATATTTATATAACAAGGTGAAACATAAAGATCATAGTTTAATATACCTTTATATTACCAACGGTATCAATAACTAAATGTTACAAAATAAAACAGCCACATCAAAAAGAAAATCTTCAAGATCCTGCTCCGAGGAATAAGTGTGGCTTCAAAGTAAACCGGTGATAGAATTGACCGGACGTTTATCTTTTGTCATCGCTTATTTTATATTGGAACGATAAATTGATTATTATAAAACTAAATGAACTATAAAAAGAATAAAAGGGATACAGATGAGTTAGAATGAAAGAGAGCAGAAATAAAGCACTAACTTGGAAAAATAGTAAAGTTCAAAGAGGGTAGATAAATTCTTTATTTTGGATATCTGTTAAATCGAACATTGAAATATCAACTTTTTTCTCTCCTTCCTCTTCCTCATCAACATAATTAACTTCAGCAGATATAACATTTCCATCTTGATCAAATGTTAAATCTTTCTTTCTTTCTATATTACGTTTTGATAAAATAAAACGAATTGTTAATAAAATAATTGAACCAAAAAACCAAGAAATAACTAATTGAACAATCCATGCATGATAATATCTATTTTTACCTGTAACCCATAGTTGAGGTGCAACAATATTTGCAATACCATAAGCAATCATAAATATAGTAGTTCTAGTTAACTTTTTTGTATAACCAGCCGCTGAACTTTGAGACCAACAAAGACCACAAATATAAGCAAATCCATCAGAATGAACAATAATACAACCAGCAAGAATACCAATTTTGTTTTTCCAAGGTAAACAAACAGCTAATAAACCACCAATGATTGGAGGTATATTATAAATTACTGATAGATAACAAAGTGAATCTTTCCATTTGGTCATAATAAAAGTACCAATACAGAATGCAACAGTACTATAGCCAGCTTGAGCAACAGTAACTAAATTTGTATTCAATCTTGAAACACCTAAAGAAGTATAAATAATTTGCTGTTGAAAATTCATATTATTTGCAAGCATGGAACAGAATGCAAATAATGCAAATAAATAACTAACAGGATCCTTTAACGTTTCTATTAACTGATCTTTTTTGAAAGTTTTATCCTCAACAGAAGATCTACTTTTCTTTTTAATTCTTCTAATAATTTGAACTCTTTCCTCAATAGTAAATGATTTATAATTAATTGGGTTTGTCGGATAATCAAAAAAAATCCAAATACTTAAAATAGCAGTTAATGCACCATTAATGATCCAATAAAGTCTCCAAGGATGTAATGAACCTTTATAATATCCAACACCATAAGATAAGAAACCTGTTGGTATACCAACACCAACAGTTGTAATCCAAAAGATCGGATTAATATATGCCTGCTCATTAGGTGTGAAGTACATAGCTAAAGTATGTTCAATAGAAGGGGTGATTGCACTTTCTGTTAAACCTAAAAAGAATCTAATAGCAGCAACATGACCATAATTTTTAGCCGCTAGTTGAACAAACATTAAAAGGGTCCATAATAAAATTGAAACAACCATAAATGGTTTAATTCCAAATCTCTGAAAAATTAAATGACCTGGAATTTGACCAATCAAGTAACCAGCATAAAAAATTGAATTAATGTTACTATATTGGGTTGATGTAATTTTCAAATCAGTCCACATACCTAGAAGTTTTGAATAACCAATTGCATTTTTATCCATAAACATCAAAAGATTAATAGCACAAACAATTAAAAGAACTTTAAAACATAACTTCATAAATAATTTTCTATCTTGTTCAGGTGTAAATTCGGGACAGTTGGGTTCATTCTCTTCCATAAACTGAAGAGTCACATCCATTTTCTTTTTAGTTGAGTTGATAATTTTCTCCTCATATGTTGATATATCTGTAGACTTCGAATCTGTATTACTCATTGTATTTTGATTAACAAAACCTTTTTATCAATAATATATCTATTAAAATATTTATCAATGATATATTTATTGTACTCTCTTGCATCTTATTTTACATTTTTATATTTTGAGAAGGTATTCTGGTGAAACTGCCCAGATATTTATATTAAATCAAAAAAGTACTGATTGAAAAATTTAGTTTAATCACCAAAGTAAAGCCGCATGTGGTGAAAATTCACACTTTTAAAATGTGGCGTCTCTGGTTTTCTATTGTTATATATGTTGATAATGTGTGTCATGAGTAATTGGTCTTATTAATGTAATATTGTTTTGAAGCCGTTACTGGTTATAAAGGAATAATCTATGAATTTATTCAAAGTAAATTTATATTATACTTCTGTATACTGATATATGAAAACAGTACGATAGCAGATAGATAAGAAATAGATAAGAATTATAATATTAGTACATTATCAACACTCCCAATGTTTACTCTAACCAATAATGTCATTAATTTTATTGAGTTTCGTTCTTAATTTTTATTTGATATTACATCGAAAATGTAATTATGAAACGAGAACTGTGTAATTGTTATATTTTTAAACACTGTAAACTTCATCGGATCAGAAAATCTAACTTACCGATAAAACATTTGATAGAGCAAAGAAAATTGCCACCATTGTATCCAGAGTTACAGATAACTATCAAGCTTAAATAATATGTATACTGATATATATCAAAAGATCCTGTAAAACATGATAAGATGTCAAAGATATATTCAGATTTCAATATGACGAAAAGCGAGAGCGGGATCTCCGAACCTTTGATTCCGCTTTTGTTGATCTTCTTTCTGGTTAATTTCTGTGTTAGTCATTTTTGTCAGATTGGCGGAAAAGTCAGAAGAGTTCCACAATTTTGATATGACATGAATTGCTGATCGTTGCTTTGCAAAATGTGGTTTGCAGTGTGTAGATGTATATAAATAATCCATATTTATTATTTCACTTGGGTCCATTTCCCATTGCACACGTCTTGGTGCATTGATGGGACTAAAATAATATACATAAATATATAACGGAAATGACAGTTACAGAAGGAATTCAAACATATCAAAAAGATGGCATTAATGTCACGGGTATTTATAATGGTAATATAATTCAACTTTCAAAAGTAAGCAACCCAAATGCAAGAATTGTTAGGGGAGTTGAGTTTCCGTTAGCTTTACAATTGACTTTTACAGATTTAAAAGGAAACAAGCTATCAACAGAGGATGTTACAGTTTATGAAAATATTAGTGAATTTGCTTTCGATCTTTCATCAAAATATGATTATTTCAAAAACTTAATCAGAAAACATGGTGCATTGGTAATTAAAGGATTTGGTTCTCAAGATCCAAAATATTTTTCATTATTTGTTCAGAATTTTGCAAATGGTTCAAAGTTAATTGAATATGAGCAAAATGGAGTTGCACATCCAAGAGAAAACGTTGCTAAAAATGTTACAACTGTTAATAAATCGACAGGTTTCAAAAGGTTATATGCACATCAAGAATTTTCAAGGTTTAAACAATATCCTTCAATTTTAACATTCTTTGCAAAGTCTCCATCAGCTACAGGTGGTAATGAAACACTAACACATGCAGGTGAATTGTTTGATAAATTGAATGAAAAATACCCAGAGTTTGTGAAACAGACTTTAGAGAAAAGTATTTATTTAACACAAACATGGCCTTATCATCAAGATCTTGGTAATAATTTAATATTTTCATGGAAAGCAACACATTCATTTGGTAAATTAATTGAAGAAGGTGATGATTTGGGAACTCAAAAAGAGAAGGCAGCTAAAGTTTGTAAAGAATTAGTTGTTGATGATTTTGAATGGACTCCTGAAAATGGATTAAAATTACATGAACATACACAACCACTTCGTGTTCACCCTTACAATAGTCAGCCATTTTTTTTCAGTTCTTTGCCAACATATCACCAAAAATATAAACATGCTATTAAGATTGCTGAAAACCCAAATGATGTTGAGCCACCAATTACTTATGATAATGGAGAAGAAATTCCCATCAAATATTTAGATTTCCTCTTAGATCAATCAATAGAGTTATGTTATGAACATAAATTTGAACCTGGTGATATTGTTTTTGTTGATAATTATCAATCATATCATGGTAGAACAGCTTATGGTACTCAGAATAGAGAAATATTGGCTAGTTTCTGGGATGATGTTGAAGAAACTAAACAAATTCCACCAATTTTAAGACTATAGCTTGATTTATAATGTATTTTTCTTTTCGACATTTTTACTTTTTTATATAATATTTAATTATTTTTAACTTTAATATTTTATTTTCAATTACAATCTATATAGTTATAAATTTAAAAACCACAATATTGAGTTGATTGATCAAACTCGTCTAACTCTTTATTTGCAAATTTATAAAATAGATCAGATAAAACATCTTTTGATTTCTTAATTTCCCCATTGTTTACATAGGGCAAAAAGTTAAATCTATTAGTTGGAGCAAATTCATAACATTTATTAATAAAATCTCTAATTGTAGTTTCATCATAAACTTGAAATCTTGATTTTTTACCTTTGAATCTATCTTCAATAAATTGTCTTTGATCTTTAATTGAAGGTAATTTTTTATTATTTGACCAAACACCAGCTATTGAAATTGCATTGGCTTCAGATGTTAAAAAGAATAAAGGATTATGTGCAATACCAGTATGACATAATGTTGGATCTGCAATGGTAAAAGTATAAAGGTAAAGATTATCAACTTTAGTCATTGCATAATTTGGATTATTATCAAATCCTGAAGAGATAGATATGTAATTCTTACCTTTGTTCTCTGGTATATCTAAAAATGGATAATATAAATGATATCCAGTACAAAAGATTATTTGATCGAAATTTGATTCTTTGGAACCATCTTCAAATTCTATTGTATTATCATGAAATTTTGAGATCCTACCATGTTTTGTCCAATTCAAGTCATTATTTAAAAAGACTTTTTCTGCCCAACTTTTAGACTTTGTGTTTAAATTATTATCATTATCATTTTCGTCAGATTTTGAAATTGTTTTTGAATTACTTGAAATATGTAAATCACAAATTGGAATTAAATATTGAGCTATATCTAAAGCACTAATACTACTACCAACTATTAAAACTTTTTTACCTTTCAAATTATCTGTTTTTCTAAATGATTTAGAATGTAAGACAACATCTGGATGAATATTATTAAATTCTTTTAAACCTTCTATTTGAGGATAAAATGGAATGTTAAATCTACCAATTGAGATAACAACGGCATCAAAAATTTCAGTATAGTACTTAAATGATTTTAAAATTTTGTCATAATTACAAACAGAAACGTACCATTTATTATTTTTTTTATAAACTTTTTCAACTGAGGTATTAAAACGAACATATTTTTTTAAATTGTATTTTTCAACATAATCATTTAAATAATTTAAAATATTTTGATGAGTTGTAAAAGGTTCATAAACTTTAGAATTTTTATCAACTTTAATTTTATCATCATTAAAGCTTGTTGAAAATCTCATTAGATGATTTGGAATGTTTGTAAATAAATGATCATAAACAGCACTTTTGTTCCAAGTATTGTTATATTTATTAATTAACTCTGAGTTTTCTCTAATAATAATTGGATTATTAATATTTGAGTTTTCGAGATTTTCATTAAATTCAGTATTATCATTATTTAGTAAATGTGGTCTTAAAAATTCAGGTTTTGAGTAATTTTCAACATTAGTTGGGAAATGTGGATCCGTTTTCTCTGAATAATTCCAAACGCCACCGATATTATCATTTTGTTCAAAGACTGTTATATCTTTAAAAGCTGGTGATTTGGGATATAAGAAATTTGATGATGGATTAACAATTGTACTTTCACCGTTTTTATCCGTATGTAAAAGTTCATTCAATGTAACTAAACCACCTGGACCGGCACCAATTACTGCAATCTTTTCAATATTTAACTTTTCAGGCATTATCTGTGTTTGTGATCTATGTATGTATGAATGAATTACCTTATCAGTAATCTATTAATATTAGCGGATCAATAAGAAGGGGAAATGATTATCTTAAAATAGTTTTTTATGGTACTTTTTCAAAATCCAATTAATAGAAATAATCGTTCCATATTACAAATATTATTCCAATCAGTCAAAGTAAATAATAACATGATAAAATAGCTAAATTAGTTATAAACTATTTATTATATTATCAAAGCAAAGTGGAAAATCCAAATCAAGATTCCGATAAAAAAAAATCAACCTCGCTAATAAACTGTGGCAGCTATTATTAATCTCTAATTTTACTGTGTTGATTACTTACATTATTACATAGTTTTGAATTATATTGTTAGTCGTAACTGTTAAAATTGTTGTCGGATTCATTAATATTTGTTGTTGTTTTGTTCATCATTTCTTTATATATACAAGTAAGATAAAATATAGCTATTTATAATAATATATAAAATATATTAATCAAATTATTTTGGTTTCTCTTGAGTTAAGGGTGGATCAATTGGTTTCCCATCATTTTCTAATGGTAATTCTTTCCTCACATCATCTAACAGTGGTTTAATACCATTTTTAACTAAATGAACTTCAATACATTCTTTATATTGAGTCCAAAATTCTTCACATTCATTATGTAAACCTTCACCTTTTAAGAATTTTTCGGAATACCATGTATTAAAACAAGTATCGTATTTTTGTTTCAAATCATTACATTCAGGAGCAAAAGAGGTAGACATCAGATTACCCATTATTATGCAGTTGTGCAAGTAATATTTAAAAGTTGATTAATCCAAAACAAAGGAAAAAGATCAAACAGTCTGAATTCTATTTCACATGAATTTTTACTAATGCACTTATTATGTATAGTAAGTAATAAAGAAAATTTAAATTTTATCGCATAGTAAAAAAAAAGTAAAAATTCAAACAGAAATATTCTGTGCACGGGTGTAATTATCAAACATGAATCAAAATATCGGAAATATTATATATCATATGTTATTAATTAATTTATTTAGTAATTGGAAATTCTATCACATTACCCAAACTGTCATTTATGTAAACAAACTATAAATAGTTTATACCTGCCAAATGAAAGGCTGATAACATATTACGTATTTAAATCTGGTATCTTATTACCCATTATATCCCATTACATCCAGTGATATTTACATGTTATATATAATTTTATATTATTGCAAAACACAAAATGCCAGCCACCCAAACAAAGAAAATGAAAAGAAACGAATCACAAAATAAAAAAAAATAAACACGAAATGTTAACAAAAAAGCGCGCGCCTTCCGGATTGGGCAATTTTGTGTTGTTGATGCAGATCTTGTTAGGTTAGACGCTTTTTTTTTAACCCCTGGAACGTGTAACCGCGTTTTGCATGAGTTTTCTATTGTTAGAAATATAATGCATTGTGATAGAAGTTCAATGACTTGTTTTAGTTGTTGTTGTTGTTGTTTTTGTGGATATCTAATGTTTGTTGTTGCTGTGAGTTTGGTTAGTTAGTTTATTTCTTTTTTCCTCTTTTTTTTTCTATTTTCTATTTCCTATTTTCTTATTTCCTTTCTAAATTTCAAATAGTTCGTCAAAGAAAAAAAAATCACTAAATAACTAAATAACTAATTTTCAAACAAATATAAAGATATATAAATATATAGAGATAAATCATTATCATCCAACTCTTTGTTAATTAAAATATAAAATAGAAATCAATACAATCAATAAATAAGAAAAACATTTTACATAATAAAATAATACAATAATAAACAAATGAGTTATCAAATACTCTTTCTATTATTGCTGAATATAATATCAATATCATATTCATATCCATATGAAGGTTTCCCCTTTCAAGAACAATTACCTGATATTGCAAGAATTGGTGAAGATTATTCATTTATAATTAATTCTCAAACTTTTAAATCAGATAATAATAATGGATATGATTCAATTACTTATAAAGCATTTAATTTACCAAATTGGTTAACTTTTGATTCAAATTCTTTAACATTTTCAGGTTTACCAAGTAATGATGATACAATTGGTAATATTAATTTTATTTTACAAGGTACAGATTCTCAAGGTAGTTTAAATGAATCATGTATAATTTATTTATCAGATCAACCATCACCTGAATTAAATGATGATGAAACTTTAATGGATCAATTAGAATCAATGGGTACAACAAATGGTTATAATGGAATTGTTATAAATCCAAATTCAGATTTTAAATTTACATTTAGTAAAGATACATTTCAAATACCTTCAAGTTCAGATAATTCAATTGTTGCTTATTATGGCAAAAGTGCAAATAGAACTTCATTACCAAGTTGGTGTTTCTTTGATTCAGATTCTTTAACATTTTATGGTACAGCTCCAACTATTAATTCTGAAAATGCACCAAGTTTACAATATGATTTAACTTTAATTGCGACAGATTATGCAGGATTTTCTGCAATTTATTCAGATTTTAAAATTGTCGTTGGTGGTCATAATTTATATTTAAATAATTCAAATGGTTATAATAATACTTTAAAAGTTAATCCAAATGAATCATTTTCAATTGATTTACCATTAAATGATATTTATTTAGATAATTCGAAAATTCAAACAGATCAAATTAATAATGTCGTTATTTATAATGGTCCATCATGGGTTGAAATTGATAATAATTCAGTTTTATCTGGTACTGTACCTGAAGATCAAACTTCAAATATAGTTGTTAATGTTACTTTATATGATATTTATGGTGATTCAGTTTATATGGATTTCGATATTGATGTAGTTCATGAAATTTTTACAGTTGATTCATTAGATAATATAACTGTAACTGATGGTACTTTCTTTCAATATACTTTACCAAGTTCAGATTTTAAAAATGAAACTGCAACTGATATTGTTGCATATTTTGATGCTTCATGGTTAACTTATTATCATTCAAATAAAACTTTTATTGGTCAAGTTCCAAATGATTTTGATTTTACATTTGTTGAATTAGATGCAAGTATAAATAGTTTATCTGAAACGAGAACTTTTTTTATTGTAGGTAAACCAAATTCTTCTTCCTCAATTAGATCTTCTTCAACCAAGAAATCATCTAAAAATTCATCTTCAACAAAATCTTCATCAAGATCTTCATCAAGAATATCATCATCTTCAAGAATATCATCATCTTCAAGAATATCATCATCATCAAGAATATCATCTTCAAGAATATCATCTTCATCTAAAAGTCGTATAAGTTCATCAATAACGTCATCATATTATTCTTCAAAACCTACAATTTCATCTTCAACATCATCCTCTATGGTTGCATCATCATCTGCAGTTGCAATTATATCATATAAATCATCAAATACAAATAAGAAAAGTTTAGCAATTGGATTAGGTGTTGCTATTCCATTAGCAGCAATAATTGCAGCGGGTATAATATTCTTTTATTGTTGTTGGGGTAAAAGAAGAAAGGATAATAAAGATGAAGAAGATAATAATAATAATAATGATAAACCAGATGTACCAGGACCGTATATGTTACAAAAGGAAAATTCATCAAATGCAACTATTACATCAGCACGTATGTTAGCTGAAAAGAATTTAACAAATCTTGAAAAAGGTAGTGAACAATCATCATATTATTCACAATCTACATTAACTAGTGGATCAAATAATAATTTATATCAAGCTGCTAATCAACAAGTTAGTACAGATAGATTATTAGATGATTCAAATAATAGTAATGTTAATAATACCAATATTAGTACTGAAACTGGAATTTTTAATTCATGGAGGAAATCATCGAATGGTAATTTAAAGACTAGAGATTCATTAAGTTCATTAGCAACAGTTGCAACTAATGATTTATTAACTGTTAATATGATTAATGAAAATAAAATTAGGAAAAGTCAAATGATTTATCCGAAAATGTCAAAATTAAGAAATCTGACAAATAGTTCAGATTCAGTATTTGATAATAATAAAAATATAATTGATTTAGTTCAAGTATCTGATAATAATAATTATAATAATACACTAACATCCCTAAGAGAAGAAACAAATGATAATTACAATAGTAATATCTCTAGGGACGGATCATCACAAACAATCTCATCCGAAGCTCAATTAGTTGGATTTAAAAATAGTGGATCGGTATCAAGAAGAATTCAAAGAGAGGAAAAATCATGTAGAGGTGAATTGTATAATATTGGTGATGATATTAGTTCTGGTGATAATGATAGCAACTAATCAATCAATTTAAAAAAAAAATTCATATATGTATACTTTTGCTTTTTTTTTTCTTTTACGCTGGTTTATTTTAACATTTTATTTCTGTGTTTTATAATATTTTACTTTTACTTTATTTTTCATATTTAACTTTAATAATTATATTTGTAACCTTAATATTTCTTTATTTTTATTTTATCCTCTAATTCTAACAAAAAATTAATTATATTTATATATTTATTTAGAAATTAAATAATAATAATAATTTATATAGGATACTAAGTGTGTCCTCTATTATTAATTTAATTCACCAGATAATTTTAATTGTTGAGCATAAGCTGCAGTATCATAAGCTCTTCTTCTACCTTCTACATAATCCATCATTTCACCATAAGATTGAGGTATAACGGATGAATAACCTGGAGAATCATAACCATCAACATCTCTTGGAACGTAAAAACTATAAACGAAAGTACCACTTTCAGTTGCTGAATTTTTATCATTTAAAGCTCTAACATTTGTATCAACTTTAACTTGAATTAAAGTACCTGGTACTGATAAAAATTCATGAGTATCAGAACTTAAATTATTTGCAGAAGTATCATAATCTTTTAATAAATCAGATAAAACTTTTGCAGAATATGAATCTTCATCCTTTTCATGAATATGTTCAGTATAACAAACTTCAGCTGTCATTGAAAGTACAGAACCAACAGGTACTGGTGCTTTAAAAGTTGTATTATCTAAAGATATAAATCTTGGATAACTTCTTGAGAATGCACCAGCTGCACAATAAGCTAATTCAAAAGTTTGTCTTAAAAGGTAACCACCGAAAATAATACCATTTTTATTTCTATATTGAGGTTGTTGAACTTGAGTTGCGGATAATCTTGTATGTTTCATTAAACTTAAATTATTTGGTCTTTCATTTGAAGGTAATTTAAATAATTCTTTTGATGAATGATATAAACTATGAATCATTTTTGATTCAGAAGCAGTTGGTGGTACTTTATCAAGTGATGAAGTTTTAGCTCTTAATTTTTTAGCTGCATTATGACTTTCAGCTCTTCTAAAATCAATCCATTCTAATTCATTAGTTGGTAATAATTTATTAATTTTATGAGATTTATGAGTTAAAGGATTTCTAGCAACAAATGTAAAATTTGCAGCTAAAAAGCATTTACTTGCATCTTTTTCAATAATTGAAGGATCAATTTCACTAATTTTTGGTAAATTTTCTTCATAAGAGAAACCTCTAATACAAATTTCCATTGATGAATTACCTGTATAAGTTACATAACCAACAATTAAAAAATTATATTTATTAATTTCATCAATTTTTTTAGTAACATAAATTCTATCAATTGAAGCAGTTACATTCATTGGTTCAGCTGGTAAACAATGTTTTGCTGCAACTCTACCAGCTAACGAATCTAAATCTTGAAATAAATGACCAAATCTTAATCTACCTGGTGCATTAATATAAAAATCTCTTAAGAATAAATCATCTTTAAATGGTAATGTTATAAAAGAGAATGAATCAGATCTAGTTTTTTCAATTAATTTAGTCTCTTTAACATCATCAATTGTTAATGAATCAATTTTACCTTTACCTTCTTTCTTTCTTTGAATTTGCTTTTGTAAAATTTCCCACCAAGTAACTCTATCCTTTGGTTGAATTCTTTTTTGAAAATCAATTGCATCTGCTAAAACTGTTGATGTTGCATCTGCATTTAATTTATCATTAACTTTATATGGATTTGATTCATTATCATCATCTACTATTTTTTTTTTATTATTATTAATATTAGAAGTTGTTGAATTTAATCTTATAAAAGATTTATAAGATTTAAGTAAATAATTATTACTTTGTCTTTTAATAATTAGTCTAGATAACATTATATATATATATATATATATATTAATTATTTAATAAGTGGTTAAATGATTTAATAGTATTATAATATATATAGTTTAAAGAAGATAAATGGATGAAAAAAAAAGAAGAATATGTAGTATATTTATATCAAGACAGATTTACTCTAAATGAGTAATAATAACGGATAATCTATGTCCGGAAAAGAGCAAAGAGAGGAAACAAAGAAAAAGGGTAAGAGTGTTGGCAGTTGCCACTTCTGAAGATTTGAAGGTGGTTCAGACGGAACGGAGTAACATCAACAAAGAGTGTTGAGGGCGGCAAAAGCGGGTAAACGAAAAAGCAACAAAGAGAGAGACTGAAAAACGTGAAAGACGTGAATTTTTAGGTGGAGTAAATTAAATTAAATGAGCAAAAAGAAACGAGTAAATAAATAGTCTTTTTCTTTTGTTTTTTCTTTTCTTTTTTTTTTTATTTTTATTGGTCGATCGACGCAGTGTGTTTTTCTGCTTATGTAATCAACGTTTTTTTTTCTTTTTTTTTTCTTCGTCGTATAATTCGTATAATCGTATAAATCGTTTAATCGTATAAATCGTATAAATGGAATATTTAACGGATTTATTATTATTATAAGAACATGAAAAATATTATCGTAACATGTTTTCTATTTCTATTTTCATTTTATCTTGTCTGATTTTTCGGTTTCTTTATTTTATTTCTTATATATATCTCTTCCTTTCTTCGTATATTTGTCTTGCTTTCTCTCTTTCTTTTCTTTTCTTTTTCCTCCTTTTCCTCCTCTTCCTATTCTTCTTCTTCTTCTTCTCCTCTTTCCTCTTTCTCTCTTCCTCTTTTAATCACCCCGATATCCAATAACAGATATCTATAACAAATTAAATCAATCAATCCTCTTTTTAATAATGGATTTAGTCCTTGAAGTATTCGATTCTTATATCTTTGATAAAGTTTATGCAAAACTTTTACCAAAATCTTATAACGTTTACTTACCTGAAACTCCAGAATTTTTATCAAATGCTTGGGATTCAATTAGTAATTCAACAAATGCTGCAATTTCATTTGCTGAATCAAATTATCCTTTATTAAATAATTTCTTATTAAATAATAAAACTTCAAATTCAATTAAAGAAATTTATGGTTATAATGCAAAATATTATTTCTTTGATGAAAATTCATTCTCAAAAGCTTCATTATTATCAAGAAGTAATATTTTAAGACAAACTTTATCATTATTTATAATTACTTCAATTTTTGGTTGGTTATTATATTTTTTCGTTGCTTATTTATCATTTAAATTTGTTTATGATAAAACAAATTTTAATCATCCAAGATATTTAAAAAATCAAATTTTTATGGAAATTAAACAAGCTTCAACTGCAATTCCAATTATGGTTTTATTAACAATTCCTTGGTTTTTATTAGAATTACATGGTTATTCAAAATTATATTATAATATTGATAATTCAACTGGTGGCTGGAAATCAATTTTATTACAATTTCCTTCTTTTATTTTATTTACTGATTGTGGTATTTATTTTATTCATAGAGCTTTACATTGGCCTTCACTTTATAAAAATTTACATAAACCACATCATAAATGGATAGTTTGTACTCCATTTGCTTCTCATGCTTTCCATCCAGTTGATGGTTATTTACAATCTTTACCTTATCATATTTATCCATTCTTTTTCCCATTACATAAAATATCTTATTTATTCTTATTCACATTTGTTAATTTTTGGACTGTAATGATTCATGATGGTGAATATTTATCAAATGATCCAGTTGTTAATGGTGCTGCATGTCATACAATTCATCATTTATATTTTAATTATAATTATGGTCAATTTACAACTTTATGGGATAGAATTGGTGGTTCTTATAGGAAACCAGATTATGAATTATTCGATAAAAATAAAAGAATTGATAAAAAAACTTGGGAAAAACAATCAAAATTAATGGATGAAATTAGAAAAGATGTCGAAGGTGATGTTGATGATAGAGTTTATGTTAGTTCAAAATTAAATAATGATTCAAAGAAAAATCAATAATTGATAAATGAAAAAATATTCATTAACATTATATTTTATCATATATTATTGTTATATGTTTCTTTTTGGACTAAAATCGCATCATCTTTTCTAATTTTTTAATAATGATCAACGTTTTTTCTTCTTCTTCTTCTTCTTCTTCTTCTTCTCATTTTTTTTTCTTTTCCTTGTCATTTCTTACATTTCTTGTATTTCTGATTAATATGTTTTTTTTTTCTTCTTATAATCAAAAAATAAGACTCACTTTACGAAACTTATTTTTAATCTTCTAAATGAAATCTAAATAATTTAAATATAAATTACTATATAAACTTTAAATATACGAATTATATAAAAGAATAAATTACCCTCTAATTATAAATCAGATGATGAAATTATTTCCCTAATTTTTCTAACAATTCCACAACATTGCTCTTCGTGATATCTTTTACAGATTAATTGTAATGAAACTGTCTTACCAACTTGATCTTTTAAATTAAAATATTTCCAATTATTCTCATCCATCTTATTGATAAATTCAGTTCTTTCAAATCCAATATCTTCCTTTGTAACAATACCAACTGGAAATGTCATTGCAGTATAATCTAAAACATTAATAGCCCTTGTATAAAAATTAGCAATTTGATCACTTTCACCTTGTTTCCAACAAACTGTACTATAAGTCGGCATTATAAAACAATCAACTTTTTCAAAAATTTTATCAAATTTTAATTGATATTCATATTTTAATCCACTCTTCCTTAAAAAATCATCAACTGAATCAACTTTACCAGGTCTTTTAAAACATTGTAAAAATAATTCACTAAATGGTTCTCCACTTAATTTACAAAATTCTTCCATTTCATTAAAATTATCACAACTATAAAGACTTAATAATAAATTACCTAATTCTGATAATTTAACAGGTAAATCATTATTTTCATTTAATTTAATACAATTAAATTGATTCTTATTTAATTTATTCATTAATTTTTCAATATTATTTAAAATTGGTGGATGTGGTAAAATTTCACCATCCCATTTGAAAAATCCAATTCTTAAATTTTTAAAATCAATATTTGTTATTTTAGAATTATCCCATTTTAATGGTATAAATTTTGGATCAATTTCACATTTTGAATAATTGTTTATAATTATGTCTGAAACATAAATTAAATCATCAATATTTTGACAAATTGGTCCAACAACTGAACAAACAGCAATTTGATTTGGATATGAATTTGCAATATTTAAATATGGAAATCTATTTGAACTGGCCCTTAAACCATATAATCCATGAACATAACTTGGAATTCTAATTGAACCTCCAATATCTGTACCTAAACCAATAATTGAACCTTTACCACCAATCAATGAACCTTCACCACCAGATGAACCACCAGATGACATATGTCTATCTAATGAATTAACAGTTGAAATAAAATTATTTGAAGTTTCACCACCAAACATTGCCATTGGTACAGTTGTTTTAACATAAAATATTGCACCTTCATCTTGCAAAATTTTTGCAATTAATGAAATATCATCACAATTCGAATTTCTATGAGTTATCTTCGATTCAAATTCTTTTGAAATTAAAGGTGCAATATAACCAATTGATGTTGTAATATTTGGTAAATTAATCTGATCTTTAAGTGAAATTGGTATACCATGTAATTTACCAATTAATTTTTTATTTATCTTAAAATATTCATCTAAATTTTTGGCAGTTTCAAATGCCTTTTCGAAAAAAATCTCAGTACAACAATTTGTTAATTGATGAATTAATGCAGTTCTATGACAAAATGCAAATGTAATATCATATGCAGTTAATTTACCATTTTTTTGTAATTCTAATAATTCAGATGCTGTTTTATTAACAATTTCAATTTCATTTAATGGTAAAATATCATTTAAAAATTTATTTACATTTGGCTCTTCATCAGGTGTTGGAATTTTGTCTAGAATCCAATCATTCGGAATTTTCCCAATAATTGATTTTCTTTTATTTTCTGCAACCTGTTTATAATCCATTGTTTATTGTTTGAATATTAAGAATAAAAATTGGAAAAAACTTATTATCTTATAATTAAAAGAAAATCATATAAGAAGAATAAACGGTCCTTTTTATACTTCATAATTTCCTAATTCAAGGAGAAAGCAACAAATCAATTTAGAAAACATCCCAAAGGGGAAATTTTATCGGCGAAGTTGACCGCTGCGTACGTAAGCACACCGTTAGCCACAATAAATTTTATTGCCGCACAAATAACAATAAAAACAATATAAACTCCCATCTATTGCCAAATAAAATAAATTTATTCATCAATGTAAGGCATTTATTTGATAATCTAAGTAATTAAACAAACATTAAGAAACTTACAGTAAATAATGACACAACAAAAATCAAGGAATTTGAATTAAATGGTTCAAATGAATTTGGAGGTTGTGATTCTAATGGTCCATAAATATCAGACGATTTGTATTCAAATTTATTTAATGAGGATATTGGAAATGCAGATGAAATTTTATCAAACTTATCTAAATTCTTATTGGACAACGGGTAACTCAAATGATGATTGTCAAGAGTTCTCAAATACATATTTAGACAGAAACTTATTATTAGGATTAAAATCGTTATGAAGAAAATTAAATATCTGTTGAAGTAATGTTTCAGTTTGATTATCGGTGGTCTTTGTTGAGCTTGATTATCTCTATATCACAGAGTTAAACTTTGCAGATCAAATCAAATCAAAACAAAATAAATCAAAACAAAACAAAGAAGAAAAAGACAATAGCGTTTTAAAAAAAAATTAAGGAAAAGAAAAAAAAACGATGACATACGCGTGGCTGATTCATGTGTGGCGGTGTGTGGTCACGTGTGGAATGGTTTACTAGTATACGCTAGAATAACATATATTATTATTATTAACCTGAATTTTTATACAATACAATATAATCTTACAATTTCACTTAGTCTTCATTGGAATTCTCTTCTGTTGGATCCTTATTATCCCTTCGACGATTCAAAGATTCAGATATGAGTTCAGGAGTATCGTCAAATGTACTATTCGAAGTATCGTAGTTATTTTCAAAATCCTTTGTTATTTCTCGAATATTCTTCACAGTATCTATATTGCTAGTTTGAATATTATCTTGTTGTAATGATAAGATAGGATGATTAGCAATAATTTCTGATCTAGCAAAATCAAGAGCAATCTGTCTTCCTTTATCACTCCTTAGCAATTTACCTCCAGCACCGTATTTAGGGGATGATGGAAATCTTATGCTGACTTCTTCTTCTTCTTCTTCTTCTTCTTCATCATTACCTTCATTACCAATAGTTTTCTTTTCCTTATTTATAAAACTATCTTCATTTTCAGCAATTGAATCATTTTCAGAAATTGACCTCTTTTTGTCATTATTCGTGTTAAATTTACTCGATTCTAAAACTGGGGGTTCTTCCCAAGGTGGTGATTCATATCCTGCAATTATATCTTTAACATAATTTTTATTTATTTCAGTCTCTTCTTTAACACTTTCTTTTTCAGTATTATTTAGTTCAAAATCTAAATCATTTTCTTTAGTTAAATTTCTTGGTTTTTCAAGTTTTTGTCTCTTTATTTGCTTTCCTGTAGATTCATCATCTATATTAATGTGAAGGTCTCTCAAGAAGGATTCTGTATGGATGCTGTTATTATTATCATTAAGAAAAATAGGTATTCTTTTGAATTTAGATATACTAGTATCATCCTTATCCGTATCATTATTATTATTATTATTATTATCGTTATTAATATTATCGTTATTGCTAGATAAATTAAAATTTTGTTTATATCTGTCTTTGATATCTTTAGATTCAATTGAATTATTACTATTGGTACTAATATTACTTGTTATTTGATCAATTGAATCATCATTAATGTTAAAACTACTATTATTATTGTTAATTGTATTATTTATATATGTGTTATCAATATTTTGAACATCAATATCTTTTTTTGTAAGTATATTAACATTAGCTGCATTTTCAAAAAATTCCTTAATATGGCTTATATTATTATATATTTTATTACTATTGTTATTAAATTCTTCTAATTTCGTTATAATCTTATTGCTAATTAAATTATTGGAATTGGTTAAATTTTCATTGATTTTTTGTAAATTTAAAGTAATTAGTTGTTCAATTCTATCGATTTCATCAAGAATTTTTTCTCTATTTGAATTATTTTTGATTGAACTGGATTCAAAATAAAATGATAATCTTGGTTGTTTATCTGTACCTTCATCTTCTTCCTCGTGTTCTATATTAGACATTTCATCTATTTGATATTGATTACATTACTTGATGATAATCATGATTCATTTTTAATTCAGTTTAACAAGTTATTAAATAGTTTTGTTTTAAATTTTGCAATATTTTAAAATAATAAATTTAATGGCGCGTTCTATTTTTTATTTATTTTATTTACGTGTTTTATCTTACTATCAACTTAGTAATTAATTTCGAAATAATAGTAATACATTTCACTACTTTGGCTAATTCATAAAATACCAATAATAGTATTACAATTTTAATAAATCTTGTTTATATAATTGAATAGAAATAAAAGTATAATAAAATTAATAAAAAGAGCTAAATGCAAAAAAATAAAGGTCGTACCCGGATTCGAACTGGGGTTGTTCGGATCAAAACCGAAAGTGATAACCACTACACTATACAACCTTCTACGACAATCAAAAATTAGACTAAATTTTCAATATTATTTATCACGTGATATCAATGAATTATATATATAAATATTTATTTTTTGGAATTAATGGCAAATACAAAAACCCTCGCATTCCTTTTTTATAAAAACTCAATGCATTAGACAAATTTTGGGCAAGTGAAAGAAAAAACTAAAAAAAAGAATGCCACCTACCAGAATTGAACTAGCGACCTCTGCATTACAAGTGCAACGCTCTACCACTAAGCTAAGGAGGCAATCTTGACTAGCAAAAAAGTCTTTGATTTCTTCACAGCCGGAAAAGCTTCTAAAACCGCGTTTGGGAGAAAACAGTCAGAGAAATATTTATTTTTTTAATGGCTATGTTATGATATGATTACGTAATCTGAAACTTCTGCCAGAACCTAATGATTTTGATGGGAATTAACTGTCTTGATTGTGTTCTTTATTTATATATATCTGAGTATATATGTCTGTTTTTTATAAACCATCTATCTATGTTTTCTTCTAAATAACTGTTTTTCTTTACATGTACCATTTTTATAGTAAATAACAACTCATACTAATTTACATTATGTCGAGAAATTCATAATATAAAACTTTACCGGCTAATAATCAATTAATCCTTACACCTTCAGGTACACGAGCCTGACAACTTCTTCTTATTTCAGGAATCTTCAAGAAGCTTTTTTGTGGGCTTATTTGGTTATTTCTATGACTCACTTAATTACTGTTACCTAAGGTTATTAGGTATTGATTTGTTTATAAATAGAGGGGAATTTCCCCTTGTCTATAACTTCTCTATGTAATTTAGTTATTTTATATACTTTCTTTTTGTAAGTATAATAACTATTAAATTATGGACCCAACTTTTAGAATAGTTAGATTGCAACATCTAAGGATTTATTTGTGAATGAAGAAAGAATTGTTTACTCCCATATTAAATTGTATAACCAGGTTTATTCATTGTGAGTCACTTTAATATAGAAAATGAGGAAATAATAAATGAATTACTTCGAATCACATCATACAGATTTTATCGTCGTATTACTTATTAAATCCAATTATAACTTAAGTTGATAATTTTTAACTGAGATACAAGCCCTTAGATTATATTCAAAAAATTTTTTTTTCTGATATATTACTAAATTATTGTAACATAGTTGAGAAACTTATATAGTAAATTAATTATGTAATATACTTTTATTAAGAAGCGCAACTTTGGACAGCAAAGTTGGAATGAAAAGTTTTTACATGTTTCATTTTGAAATTAAGTATTACTATATAGTTTTCTTTATAGAACTTTATAATAGGAAAGCAGACACCTACCCACATAAATACCGTATTACTATAGAACACCTATAGGTAATATTACAATTATATATTCTTATAAAGAATAGCCTACAAGTTATACGACATTAAATGTCTCCCAACTAGAAATCTATATAAAATGGTTTGGACAATATAATCAGAAAGGAAACAAGGATGAAAAATTTTAAATTGTCCTAAAAATTATCCCAATATCAAAAATAAAAAATAGTAAAAAGGAAATAAACCTTAATGTATAATAAAAATAAAAAATAAAAAATTTGCTAAATGTTATAAAAAGGAGACATTGAAATTTATGTACTAAAATTAAAACATATTAATGTGTTCATAGCTGAATGTGTGTAGCATTGATGTAATAAATGATGATGAAGATGTAAATGATGTGTTATCTAATCTTGCCCGATAATATTGATTTGAAGCGTATATGAGTAACCTAATAATGTTGTGAATATTCATTTGGCTTTAATTCCTGTCCTATTAGCTGAGGAAGGGTCAAATTTAAGTCTAGTAAGGTGCACAAACATTCAGCTTCTGCACATTTAAAGAAAACATGAAATGTGCCCCCCTCCGCCGAATGACAGAGTGAACAAGGATGATGGAAACATGAATTTAAGAGACCTACTTGTAATTCATATATTTCGTTAAATCTAACATGATGTTTATTATGAAGTGTTGAAAGAGATTTGAGAACTGTTGTCCATTTTTCAGATGAAATTTGTAGTTTGGTGTCCCAATATTGAGTGCAATCAGTAATTTCTAGGGTTGAATTAACCTTTTTCGACTGTTGCTTAAATGATGAAGATGATATCTGTTTGGTTGGGTCCCATTTTTCATAGTATTTCCATGGAATAGGAGGTGGTGTTTCCTTAATCATATGATGAAATGACATATAAGTGAAATGTGGGGGGGGAGGGAGACCTCTCTGTGTGTAGGAACTGTTACCGTCTGATACCAAGCTTGTAGGAATGAGAAAAAGTTTTAATATGTCGGAACCGGTGGTAATTGAATCTGAATCAAATCATCATTATCGGATGTATCGATAACAAAACTGACTGGAGTACCAGGTTGTATTTGTGTTGCTGATATGATGACTTTTTGATGTGCATTACGTTGAAGTTGAATAAGAACCCTTTCTTGCTGTTGACGTTCTAGCAGAGTTGTGAAGTAAGAAGGATTAATTTCAACATCGTATGGCTCAAATGTTTCCGAAAGAGCAGAGGAAAGTGTGTTTAGCTTGTGATTTCCTCCAAAAATATCTTTTTCGGGATGAAGTAGGAAATAGTATGGAAATGTTTGTATTTCATTATTATTGATAACTGGTGGTGAGGATACGGATGATGGGGAAGACCTGATAGTGTTGATGAAAGCTTTAGTAGTAATGGTTCGATGGAAGATGAGGGAGGTCCTTGTCTGACACCCCCTTCTAGAGGGATTGAACTGTTGAAGATGAGGTTGCCTTTGACGATGTTAGCCGAACAACATTTTGATTGAGTGAGCGTGGAGTTGATGAAAGTGGGAGGGAAATTGAGATGATGTAAGATTTTGAAAATGTACCCATGGTCTACAGAATTTTTTGGAACAAATTATTTACTCAATAAAACCAAGAAGGTTTTGAAGTCAACAAGTGGTCGGATGGTCTAGTTGGTTATGGCATATGCTTAACACGCATAACGTCCCCAGTTCGATCCTGGGTTCGATCATTTGAATTTTATTTTTTTTTCTCTTCAATTTTTTTAAATATTGTATTTTTTTTTTCAATATCTTGAAACTTTCCAGAACTTTTTGAAGAATCTAATTTTTTGAAAATTATTATTAATTCATTTGTATAGTTTCATTTTAAACCTTCATCTGTTTCATCTTTCAAATTTAATCTATTTTTTAGGAAGCAAAAGAATAACAATGTTAGATAAACAGCTAGAAAGTTTATTAGAATGGGCAAAGTCAAATGGCTCATTCATTAATAACAAATTATCGTTTAAAGATACAAAAGAACGTGGCATTTCATGTATAATTACTGAATCACTCGAGGAACAAGACAAAAATGGGTTGATAAAGATTCCAAAAAAGCTGATTATATCACCAGAAATTGCCTCTGATTTTGCAGCTGAATATTTAAAGGGTTCAAATGATAATATTAATTCTAGTTTAATTTTCCTTTTATCAAAATTAAAATTTGATAAATCAAATCCTACCGTTATAAACAATGATGATTTATATGAAAGATTTCAGCCATACATTGATTATTTACCTGATACTGGTAGAGAAACCGGTAATCCATATTTTTGGACGATGGAAGAAAAAGGACTTTTAGATGGTACTGATGCTCATATATTTATGAAAAGAAATTTTCTTAAAGATTTGGAAGATTGGAAAAAAATTGCATCCAATTTAGACCCAAACAAATATCCTCAGATAAAGGATGAACTTTTAGAATATGAAGCATTCAGAATGGGCCCTGAGGGAGGTGTTTCTGTTGATTATCTATTGAATATAAAAAAGATTTCCTGGACTAGTTTTACTGCTTATTTATGGTCAAGTTGTATAATAAATTCCAGAGCATTCCCATATCTTTTATTTACTGACTCTCCTAAATATAAAAACCATGCCTTTTTGTTACCAGTTGTGGATTTATTAAATAATGAAGATGAGAACAATAGTAAATGTCGTTGGACTGTTGAAAATGATGAATTTTTATTTAATTCACTTGATAGTTTAGATAAATTGAAGAAGAATTGCCAACTCTATAATAATTACGGTGATAAATCAAATCTTCAATTTTTACTTAATTATGGTTTTTGCTTAAAAAATAATGATGATGAAAGTACAACATTAACTTTAAAATTAGATCCTTCAGTTATAGAAGGTGCAAAAAAATATGGCGTTATCATTCCAAAAGATTCAACTGAAGATGTTGTCAATTTTGAATTTAAAAAGAAAGAACCATTATCTAAAGATTTGATTAATTTTTTCTCTTATCTAGTTAAATTGAAAAGCGAAAAGAAAGGATTTACATTAAGAATGAAACTCGAAGGTTTAACACAATTGAGAGCAATCATCAAGACTAAATTAAAATCTCTCAAGAAAATTGAAGTGAAAGAGTCAGATAAAGTTTCTGAAGCTAACTGTAAAACAATTAAATTATACAGAAAATCCCAAAAAGATATTTTCCAGCAGACCCAAGAGCAAATCGAACGAATGGAAAAACAATTGCTTATTGATTTTAAACCCTTTTCATTCAAGAAAGCATTACAAACAGATAAAACATTTTTTAATTCTTTTTTACTTGTTTTTGGTACTAGAACATACAATGATTTAATTGAAAAAGGCATATTAGATCATGCAGTTTTATTATGGATAATGAGAATTTCAAATAGAGATGTCTATAAGGATATTCCAGATAAATCCATTTTCCCTGATTTTATTTATAATGAATTTCAAAAGGTCAAGAACAGTACTGAAATTGATAACGAAGATATTGCAGAGTATTTACCATTGTACCAATCTCTTTTCCCTGCATTATGTGAAAAAATTCCAATTGTTTACAATCATGGAAACTGGACTTTAAATAGTTTGATTTATGCGGGAACTGTTGCTGATAGATTAACTTACAAAAGGGAAACTAACGGAGAAGTATTTTTTATAGATCCTGCTCATTCTAAGTGATACAAACTTTTATACTTATATATTTCATGAATGTAAGAAATTAATTAATTAATGATCGAAGATGCAAGTAATATTTATATAAAAAGGTAATTTGTGTAATTTTCATCTCTTACGCGCAGAATCAAATAATGTTTGGAAGAAAACCAAAATGTTGAAGCTAATAATAACCAAAAGTTTTCCAAAATGCTTATTTTCCTTCCAATGGATATTCCATTTCTTTTCTGCATCTTCTGGGATTATATTTTCAGAGATATAACGAAAGTAACTTCACATCATGTCAAAGAAGACAGGAAATAGCAAGTCATCGAATACTGCCTCACACACAGCTTCTGCTTCTTCAAAAAAACCCTTATCTCATACCTTATGGTCTCCATATGATACTGTTAGGGATGTTAGTGATACATTAGGTATTTCATGGCAATTTCCAGATGAAGTGGCTAAAAATTTGGCAATGGATGTGGAATATAGAATTCATGAGATTATAGAACAAGCTTTAAAATTTATGCGTCATGGAAAAAGAAGAACATTAACAACACAAGATATTGATAGAGCAATGAAAGTTCTAAATTTAGAACCATTATATGGTTACGATACATCAAAACCATTAGTTTATAAAGAGGCAATGATAGGTCCCGGTCAAACATTATATTATATCGATGATGATGAAGTTGATTTTGAAACATTGGTTAATCAACCACTACCAAAAGTTCCAAGATATACTACATGTACAGCTCATTGGCTTGCAATTGAAGGTGTTCAACCTGCAATACCTCAAAATCCAAATTTATCTGATATTAAGCAATTACCAATTGTTCAAAGAGGTTCACTTGAAAATATGTTAAGTTTAAATAATGATGAAATTGTTTTAGTTACAAATCCTAAAACTGGTGTTACATCAGTAGAATCTAAACAACCTGATAAAAAAGAATTAGAAATCCGTCCATTAGTTAAACATGTTCTTTCTAAGGAGATGCAGCTTTACTTTAATAAAATTATTGAAGTTTTAATGGATGAATCCAATGAGAACTTGAAAACAGCTGCTTTAGAATCGATTAGGTCAGATACTGGTTTACATCAATTAGTACCTTATTTAGTTCAATTTATCGCTGAGACAATTACTCACAACTTAAAGAACTTAAATTTACTTACAACAATGTTAATGCTGATATATTCATTGATTTCAAATACTTCAATATTTCTGGATCCTTATGTTCATGCATTAATGCCTTGTATCTTAACTCTTTTATTAGCTAAAAATATAGGTCCAATTCAACCTTCAACAGATGAAGAAAAACATGGTCATTTACATGTTAGAAAATTATCAGCTTCTTTATTACAAAAAATAATTGAAAATTATGGATCCTCATATAATACCTTAAAACCAAGAATAACAAGAACTTTGTTAAGAGCATTTTTAAGTAATACAACTAGAAGTTCAATAGGAACACAATATGGTGCTATAATGGGTATGAAATCATTAGGTGGAGAAGTTATTAGAATTATATTAGTTGGAAATCTTAGAACTTGGTCAACTGTTGTTCTTGAAAATTTTTCAAAAGATAGTGAAAACAGAGACCTTTTATTAGATCAAATATTAGAGTGTCTAACAGTATTAGTTAAAGATGGTGATTTATTAGCAAATAATGATAAAAATGGCAATGAGGGAGAACACGTGAAAAAAGATACTGAAAAAATGGATGTTGATTCTGAGGATACTACGATAAAAGATAATGGAATTACATCAGAAATGAAGGAAAAACTCATACAAAGAGTAGGTGAATTAATTACAAATAAAATTATCGAACAAAAAAATGCTAAATCTATTTTTTATGGTATTTTCTTTGGTGAAACCAATTAAGACTCTATTTGGAATGACTAACCCATTGTATTATTAATTAAAAGATATATATATATACATTTGTTTTTCTAAAAACAAATGAGTATATATACTGTATTCTTTATGTGTATCAATCTATATAAACTTATAAAAGATAAAATTAACGATAATAATATTAGTTAAATTTTAATTTTCTTTTAGTTGATAGTGAATAAGAAGATCTGACGGATAGTTGGATTGGAGATGATGAGTCAACAATTTGCTGTCTTTTTGGGGTTTCTAGTATTAATTTATCATTATCTTCCTTTTGTATACCATTCAATTTCAAAGGTGATGAACCTATTTCAAATACACCCGGTTTAATTTGAACTCTCTCCATTTCTGGTGTTTGTTTTATCTGTGTTTCCATATTTTGTGTCTTCAGAATTTCAGGAGACTCAGATGGCTTAAATGACCGTTTCGTGTTAGTAATATTATTTATAGGGGATTTCACTATTAGAGAGATACCGTTAGATGATAGATGAGAAGTTTGCCTTGATTGCTTTCTTGGAGTTGCTTCAATAACTTGATTACGATGGAATATTTCCTTCGGTTCTTCTACTGAATTTCTCCTTCGTTTATCCATATTTAAGTCTTTCTGTATATTTATTTTTTGAACTTTTGTCGGAATAACTCTTTTAGGAGCCAAAAGTTTCCTCTTTCTACTACTCATAAAACCTCCCGTTTCGTGCGGTGGAGAATCAATCAAATATTTTTCATTTGATGAATCAATTGGAATTGGAACAGAATTATTATTATTACTATTATTTTCAAATGACAAAGTTGTAAATGATGTTGGCTTTGTCATATCAAAAGTTTTTCTTGATAAATCTGCTTTTGAATTACTAAAACTCGAATGTGAACGCTTTAATTTAATTTGTGAAAGATCAATAGTAGCAGCTTTACGAACTATTTTGAGTTTTTGAGACTCTTTAAGTTTTTCTGACTTATTACGTTTGCCTATCTTTGGTGGTTTATCACTATACAATTTTGATTCTAATTTGAAAGACGGTCCCCTGGATTTAGTTACCAAGGTATTTATTAATTGTTTATGATCTTTCCCGAAAAAGGGAATTATACAGTTTGATAAAAATCCCCATGAAGATTTAATGTCTTTATAATCCAATCCCATAATTGCATCATATACACATAACTTATCAAATAAAATATTAATTAAACTTTCAACTGTATTTTGAGATAATGTTTTCTCATTTTTTTGTAATTCATCATTTAATCTGAAATCAACATCAAAATCCATTGTAGTTGGTATAATTGTACCAAGTAATGTTGGTATAAGTCTTTTTTTCTTACCCACCAAAGGAGTTGAATATCTTTTCGATACTAATGATGGCCTTTTATCCTTTTTCACTTCATTTTTTTCATTTAAAATTTTCTTTTCATTATTAACTCTTTCAGTATTTTCAGTTTTCAATAATTTCAATAATTCCAGGTTTAAAATTAATTGAAGTTTTATGTCTTTAAGTTTAAATTTATCTAAAAAATCATTCAATTTTTTTAAATCAGAAACACCTATATTTTGGGGCATATTTAAATTATTCAAAGTGTCTAGTCTATAATTTAATTCCATTTTATCTAAAAGAAATTCTTCGGATAACCAATAATTTTTGAAAGTATCATGTTTAAAAATATTATCATATTGTACTCCAAATTCATGTCTTTGATCGAATTTTAGTAATGATTCAATTATTAATTTTGATAAACAATCCTTTATTAATTTTGTATTATCACGGCTTAACAAGTACATTCTTGGTATAGATGATTTAATAAAATATTCTAAGATTGTAGAATTATTATAAAGCAAGAAAAAATATTTATCTGTCAAAAATTCTATTGGATCAATTGATTTTAAGACTTTTTCGGGGGAGTTTGTAAATGATGGATTTATAGAATTATCATTTTTTATATTTTTCAAGCCAATATCCAATTGATTCACACTGAAATCACACCCTTTTGATGCCAGTTCTTTTAATTTCTCATATGAATAATCAATAATCAATGGTGATGAAGAATTATATCGCTTATTAAACAATAAATTTTGAAAATCGGATAGTGTTGAATATATTGGAGAAAGTTTCGATTTCATTTCATTGTTAGTAATCTTTATATTTTGTGGATCATCTTTTAATAATCTTATTATCCAAGTTTCATTGTTTTTAGATGGTAATAATAAACCATAATCTATGATTTCAGTTGATTTTCCAACAGATATAGAAATATAAAATCCAAAATTTTGAGGATTTACGTTTATTTGTTTATGTAATTCATCGGATAAAATCTTATCATTCAATCGGATATTTATAAAGCAACTATTATTATTTATTTCATCATATAGAAAGAGGTTATTGTTGAAATCCCAATTTGAAGAATTTGCAATGCTTATCTTTTTAATTGTTAATGTTTTGAATTCCTTATACTTTTTCACAGAAGTTAAAAAGTTTTTTTTTGAACAACTGAACGATAATACCATAATATTAAGTATTTTATATCATGGATGTTGGTTAATAGTTCTCAAAATTATCAAATAAAATATATAGTAAAAGGAAAATTAAATATTCAAAGACAAATATGGAAATATTCAGAGACTCTATTCATGTTTAGATTTCAAATAAATAAAAAAATAAAAAAATAAAAAAATAAAAAAATAAAAAAATAAAAAAATAAAAAAATAAAAAAATAAAAAAATAAAAACAGGAAACCACAACAGAAATATGTGTCGCACCACGACAAGAAATCTGGAAATGGAATTGGATGAAAAGAAAGAGAGAGCGATAAATAATAAATAAGGGAAAAAGGGGCAAAATGCAAAATAGGAGAAGGAACTGGAAATTAATAATTTCTAAATAAGGAAGGAGCCCTGTTACATATAAAAATTGTGAGATAGTGGTGAGCCCGATTAATAATTTATCTAGGAGATAGAAATATATGTGATATATGAATTCATTCTTTGAAGGTTGTATTTTGTTTTACTGTTTTTTAACATGATATTATGGTAAATTACTAAAGTACTGTAACATATCATAGTTGTGGTGAAACAAATTATTAGCAATTTAAGTAGTGGCACAATATTTTACTTCTAATTAAAGTTTAACGAATATTTTGAGGCTCAGCAAAATTGAAAATTAAAGTGAACTTTAAAATTTAGTGAATATTCACATATCATCAATATCCATGAATTTGGAAGATATTCACGGTATTACGAAACATTTACAACCTGCTCCAGTTCCTGCTGGAAATCCATGGAATAATGCTTCTAAGAAATTATCAATTTCGAAGAAAAATGATTTGATAGATGATCCAAATGATAATAATATTAAAACTAAACAAGTTTCTAAGGATAAAGAAAATATAGAGATTAATGATAGAAAGGGGAAACAAGAAAAAAAGAAAAGTAATTTGAATAATGCAAAAGTTCAAAAAGATATTGATTTGCAACAATTGAATGATTCTATTGAAGAAGTTAGGAGAGGAATTAATAATTTTAGTATTAAATATAACAATAAAAATGATAATAAGAATCATAAAAATGATAATAAGAATCATAAAAATGATAATAAGAATCATAAAAATGATAATTATAATTATAATAATAGTAATATGAAGGAAAAAGCTGGAAACAAGTCAAGAAATGAAAGGAATCATCATGTAAATAACACATTACCAATGTTACCAATACCATCACCAAATTTAAATTCCCAATCATTTTACTTGAAAGGCAATTCAAATAATAATAATAGGAGATTATCATCACCATCAATGATTACACCAACATCTCCACAATTTGAATTTTCAAATTTAAATAATAATTTTAATTTTAATAATATTAATCCAATTAATTTTAATTCAACATTTAATCCATATATACGAAATGGATATTATCATCCAGTTATTGAACAAAATGGATATCAACAATTACCTATTCAACCAAGAATTTATTATAATAATCAAATTAATGATAGAGGACATATACAACCATATTTTCCTATGATGATACCAAATGGTATACCAAATGGTATACCAATACCAATAAATACATCATATTTAAATAACAATAATAGTAATTATCAATTTAGGAATGATAACTTTTATTATGGGAATATATCACCAACTGTACAAACGCCATATAATGGAGATTTTAGTGATTATGAAGAAGAAGGAGAAGAAGGGGAAGAAGAAGAATATAATGATCAAATATATGAACATGAAAAGGATGAAGATAGAGAAAAAGAAAAGTTTAAACAATTAATTAATCAAATTAAATATTATTTTTCAATTGAAAATTTATGTAAGGATATGTATTTAAGGAAACAAATGGATAATGAAGGATTTATACCAATTTCAATAATTAAAAATTTTAGTAGGGTTAAAAATTTAAGTAATGGCGAAAATGATAAAGTTGATTTAGCTATTGAAAATATTAAAGAGCTTGAGAAAAAGGGGGATAAATTAAGGATTAAAGAAGGATGGGATAAATGGATTTTTAAAAAAAGAGATTAAATTATAAATTTATAAAATTATATTAATTTTTAAATATATGTCTATCTAATAAATTTAAAGATTCCCATCTTTTTAAATGAAAATTTTTAAATTCAGGAGATTTAACTATAATTAAATTTTCATTATTAACTAAGTTTTCTATGTTATTATTATTATTATTATTATTATTATTATTATTTTTATTATTAAATGAATTATTTAAATAATGAAATTTTAATTTTTCATTATTATAAATAATTAAATTTTCTTTATTAAATATACCATTAAAATGAATAAAATCAGATAAAGAATCTGAACAACATAATATATTATTTAAGAAATTAATAAAGAAATCATTATTTAAATTTAACAATATTGAATTTGAATAATTATTGTAAAAAATTTCATAAATATTTTTCAATTCAGTTAAATTATAAAAAACTGAATTTTTAAAGATTAAATTAACTGAATTATTAAATTTTTTAATAAAATTTAAAATCAAAGATTTATTAAAAAAATTTGAATTTAAAGTATCAATTTGATTATCTAATGAATTTTTCAAATGAATTAAAATTAATGAATAATTCGAACGATTATTTAGTTTATCAAGTAATATTAAATCTAAGATTAATAAAGATTGTAGTAAATTAAACAAGATTTCAAATTCTGATAGTTTATTCTTATTTGAAAGTATCAAAGTTGTGGGTATAAACGATAATTTTTCATTTGACTTATGTGAGCTTATTGAATTCATTGTGTATATTTATATTTATATTTATATTTATATTTATATTTATATTTATATTTATATTTATATTAGTGTATTGTGTGTGTGTTTTTTGTGTTTGTATAGCAATGTGTTAGTTTCCTAGTATATGTATAGTAAATGTTATTCTTTTGATTAGTAAAGTTTTCGATAAGGACTGATCCTCTTTTTGTTTAGTATGTGGAACAAATTTTTCAGAATCATGATAAAAGAAAAATATTTAATTGGTTGAGGAAAAACAAATGTTAGATAAATAAAAGTTTATTTTCTGAGTCATAATTAAAAAAGGAAAAAGAAAGAAAAAAAAAAAAAAAAAAAAAAAAAAAAAAAAAAAAAAAAAAAAAAAAAAAAAAAAAAAAAAAAAAAAAAAAAGAAAAAAGAAAAAATGAGAGAAAAAAATAATACAGACGATCGACGCAGACGACAAGTACGCCAAACCCCGTGTCACGTGATGGACATACTTAGCTGCTCGCTATTCATGTCAATTGCCTGTCAACACCAGAAAGAGCCATTCTCTTCAATTAAGAGCAGATTCTTTCACAAGATGTGAGTGATAAATGATAAAAGATATAATATAAATGATAAATATAATAATTTTCCCACCCCTTTAAAATTCAATTATACTAATATAACTAATTATTAATTATTAATTTTAATAAATTAGCACGCACGTGCGCATCGTATTAGGGCCCACCTGCTACCTGCCCCAGTTTGTTCCATTTGTTCCATTTGTTCCATTTGTTCCATTTGTTCGATTTGCTCTTATCGCTCAGTAAGAACGTCGGAGATTAATTTACAGTGTAGTTTCTTTGTTTACAGTTTGTTTACAGTTTGTTTACACTTGTCGACCACATGGGGGACTAAAATTAATCGTTTTAACATGAAATGCACACACAATCCAATTTGTACACACTATTCCTAATTAGGAGATTGGTCGTGAGATAACTTAGGCCACGAGGGTTGTAGCTAATTGATTTAAATGTGTATCGTTTTATAATTACATATTTTATGTCAACCAAAGCATTATTTGATGGATAACGCAAATTAATCAGACTTGGTGAACCGTTCAACACTCACTCTTTAAAGTCTCTTTGGTCTCGTGTACTTAAACTTATATAAATATATATAATATGCAATATACAATATTAAATTAATCAAACACGTTTAGTGGTAGCAAGATATTATTATATTCTTGTTTTACTCGAGTTTGCTTTTGTTATCCGTTTAGTCCCTTTCCTCTAATACATTCTTGTACTTTCTTGTACTTTCTTATACTTTTTTATACTTTCTTATTAGTTTACTATTAGTTTACTGTTCCTTTAATTTTATTAACTTTTTCAAATACTTATACTATATTTGTAAAAAAATTAGATCAACTTGCTATTATTAATATATATAATATATATATATATATATAAAATGATTAACTCTCACTTAAACACAAAAATGCAACCTCCAAACAACACTAATAATACTACTAATAATATTAATACTAATACTTCTGCTAATAGTAATAATAATAATAATAATAATAATAATAATAATAATAATGATAATAATATAATTAATGATGATAATTATTCATCTTTTTTACCACCACCACCAATTTTTAAACCAAGATTTATACCACTTCAAAGATCATCATCTTCAACAAACAATGAAAAATTAAATGATAATTCAAATTCAAGAAACTCATTTTCTTCATTTAATATGACAAATTCAACTTCAACTTCAAATTCAAATTCAAATTTAAATTCAAACTCAAACTCAAATAATTCATCATCAACTTCAATTTCAGTTCAATCATCATCAATACCAACAATTTTTGATCCAACTAAAATTAACTCTAATTTTTTAACTTCATCTTTCGTTTCAAATGAAGAATATAAAAATAATAATTTTTTAAGTCATTCACCTTCAATATCTCCAATGACTAGATTTAATGATCCTCCATTACCTGATGATTCAAATAATAATAATAATTCTAATATGAATGTAAATAATGTTAATCAGCCAATTAAACAAACAAGGAAAAGAAGAAGATCATCATCAATAATTAATAATAAAGAAGAAATGGAAAGGAAAAGAAAAGAATTAAAAAATCAACATTCAATTATTGAAAAAAGGAGAAGGATTAAAATGAATAGAGAATTTGAAGCTTTAAAATTTTTAGTTCCAGCTTGTAGATTAAATATTTTATCAGGTTTAAATGATAATAAAAATTTTGATAATTCAAATATGATGCATAAATTAACAATTTTACAATCAACTGTTGAATATATTAAATATTTACATTTAATTATTAAATTAATGAAATTACAAATGTTAATCCCAAAAGATTCAAGGGAAAATTTTAAAAATTGGTTTAAAAAAAATAATAATTTAAATTTTGTAGATTTCGATTTAGATTTACAATCTTATAGAAATATTGAAAAAGAATTCGATTTTGAAGATTTATTCTTAAAAATTTTTCAAAATGATGGTGAAGTACCTTTAAATTTATTAGATCCAATTACAAAAGAAATTTTAAAAGTTTTAAAATCTGATGATAATAATAAAAATAATATTAATAATAATAATAATAATAATAATAATATTAATATTAATAAAAAGGCTGATATTTTAACTCAACGTTCAAAATCAATACCAAATATTCAAACTCCATCAACAATTTTAGAAGAACGTATTCAAGAAAATTCTGAATATAGAAATAGAATTTTGAAAACTCAACAAGATTTAAATAATTTTAAATTACCATTACCTGCAATAATTGATAAACATCCAGATTTAGAATTAATTAATAAAACTCCATCACCAATTTCACCATTTAAAATTATTAACAATAATCTTAATAATAATATAAATTCTTTAAATAATAGTCCATTACAAACTCCATATCAACAAAATCGTCCATTTATTTTCACAAATTCTTATAATCAATTAAATAGGCAACAATCAACATTACAATCAACATCACAATCTCAATATGATATGAATTATTCATTTAAATCAAATGTTAATCTAATTAAAAGATTACCATCTATTGATGAATCAATCAATAGTCAAAATAATATGAATAACAACATTATTAATAACAATAATAACATTAATACTACCACTATCGCTACCACTATCAATAATAATAATAATATAATAAATCGATCAATTTCAATTTCATCATCTTCATATTCTACAACTTCATCATCTGTAACACCACCTAATAATGATGAAATCTTAAATCAACAACAACTAAAAAATGAGGATAAACATAGTCCTGAAATTCAAGCAGCTTCAAGATTATTAATTGAAATTAAATCAAATAAACGACATCCAAGTATTCAAAATATCCTTAATTAATTTATAAGTTCTTATATAGTTTAATATATTCTTATATATATTTATATATTTATATTCATATAAATAAACATAACATGATTTTTAATATCCTATTCTATTTTATCTACTTCTTGAATCTTTTAATTAAACTTGTAAGATAACATTAATCGATTATAATAAGCACCGCCCTGCCCTAATCTTTAACAAATTGTAAACTCCCACATTTTTTTCTTCTCCCACATTTAACATTTTCAACATTTGTGCGCAGCACTTAAAAAGAACAAAAAGAGAACAAAAAGAGAACAAAAAGAGAAAAAACAAATAAATAGGAAACCCCAAACAAATTCGGTGGTTTTCTTAGTAAATTGTACACTAATCTTTTTGTATCACAATATCTTTTATAATCTAATTAATTAATCTATACTTTTCATCAAGACAATTGATTATCTCTCTGTTATATATCATATTCAGAGATAGATAGATAGATATATACATACATACATACATACATACATACATATAAAATAGAATAAAATAAATTAAAATAAAATGTCAAGTGGACATAGGAAAACATTACTTAAAGTTATCATACTTGGCGATACTGGTGTTGGTAAAACTTCATTAATGCAACAATTTATAAATGGTAAATTTACATCACAATATAAGGCAACAATTGGCGCTGATTTTTTACCAAAAGATATGGTAATTGATGATAAAAATGTTACAATGCAAATTTGGGATACTGCAGGTCAGGAAAGATTTCAAAGTTTAGGTGTTGCATTTTATAGAGGTTCAGATTGTTGCGTTTTAGTTTATGATGTTACCAATCCTAAATCATTTGAAAATTTACAAAGTTGGCGTGATGAATTTTTAATTCAAGCAAATATTAAAGATCCTGATAATTTCCCATTTGTTGTAATTGGTAATAAAATCGATGTTGAAGAAAGTAAACGTTTAGTAAGTTCGAAAAAAGCTCAATCTTTATGTGCAACTTTAGGTAATTTACCTTATTTTGAAACTTCAGCAAAAGAAGCTGTTAATGTTGATCAAGCTTTTGATGTCGTTGCAAGAAATGCTTTACAACAAGAAGAAAGTATGGAATTTAATGATGATTATACAGATGCTGTAAACATTCAAGTTGATGGTGATAATTATGGTAATTGTGGTTGTTAATATTTTTATTTTTAATTCTTAATTCTTAATTTTTTCGTCTTTCCTTTCCTCTAATTGTTATTATTTCCCCATCCTCCCCCTTTTATCAGTTTTTCTTATTATATATATATATATATATATACATCTATATTCACTAATGGTTTAATATTAATTTTGATATTAATAAAAGCATAAGATTAACATGAATCTTCACTACTTTTTTATATATTTCCTATTTAGGAAACACCACTTGCCGTTTCTTCTAGAAGAAAAAAAGCGAGAAAACTCAACTAAAAAATCGCTAACAAAACATTTGCGCCACCGAATTCGTCACACACTTTTTCGTCATAATTATTAATCATCGTAAAAAATTATAAGTTAGTCAGTTTGTTAGTTACTTTTGACCTTTTCTTTCTTGTTTCTTCTTTCTCCATCAACACCCTTTTATAGACAATCAACACCAACCATCTATATCTAGATATCAATCTATACCATACATATATATTCATATATACATCAACTATATTTATATTTCCCCGTTAATATAATATATCTGCCACATCGCTTCAAATTTAATTTATTCTGTTATACTTCGCCTAATTTAATTTAATTTAGCTTAATTTAAATTTTTTAATTATATATTCCTTATTTAAAACCATTTTGATTTCATAATTTTATAATGACAACTACTGAAAGAAGACCACATAGAGGTGTTAATTTAAATGTTACATTATCATGTCCTGAATGTAAAGTTTTCCCACCAGAATTAATTGAAAGACATAGTGAAGGTGATATCGTTTGTGGACTTTGTGGTTTAGTACTTTGTGATAGAATTATTGATAATAGATCAGAATGGAGAACTTTTAATAATGATGATCAAAAAGGTGATGATCCATCTCGTGTAGGTGAGGCAACAAATTCAATTTTAGATGGTGATCAATTAAATACTGTCATTTCTGCAGGTATTGATGCAAGTAGAACTGCAAGAGAATTAAATAGAACTCAAAGTAAATCATTTGCTGATAAAAAATCTCATACTCTACAAGCTGCATTTGCAAAAATAACTCAAATGTGTGATGGTTATCAATTACCAAAAGTTGTTCAAGATGGTGCAAAAGAAGTTTATAAATTAGTTTATGATGATCCTTCATTAAAGGGTAAATCTCAAGAAAGTATAATGGCAGGTGCAATCTTTTTAGGTTGTAGAAAGGCAAGTGTACCACGTTCATTTAAAGAAATTTGGGCTTTAACAAATGTTCCACGTAAAGAAATTGGTAGAGTTTTTAAAGCAATTAATCAAATTATTCAAAGAAAGAATGAAGAACAAGGTGGTGCAATTACTTATCAAAATGATAGTATTAATACAAGGCATACAAATCCTGAAGATTTAGTCGGTAGATTTTGTTCACATCTTGGTTTATCACCACAAGTTGCAAGTTCAGCTCAATCAATTGCTAAAAATTTAAAAGAAGTTGGTGTTTTAGAAGGTAGATCCCCAACAACTATTGCCGCAACTGTTATTTATTTTACAACTTTGTTATTCGATCAAAAAATAACTCTTGCTAAAATTAGTGAAAAAACAGGTGTTTCTGAAGGTACTATTAAATCTTCCTATAAATTAATGCATTCAGCTAGAACTAAATTAATAGATCCTGCTTGGATTGATAGTGGTAAAGTTGATATTTCAAAATTAGAATAATCTATATTAAAAGTGTTATCTTCGTATTAAAGAAAAAAAGGTAAAAAAAAAGGTGATTCAAAAACGAAAAACTAATTAAAACAAAAAAAAAAAAATTCAAAAAAATTGTATAAAAAGATAAGGAAAAAAAAACTAATTATATCAAATATTTTTTTATCAATTTCAGGGCTTTAATAATATAAATTTATTTAATTAAATCACATAAACTATAAACAATGAATTTAATAATATATATATATATAAAATAAAAATTAAGTATACCTATATACATATGTAACTTTCATTTTATTTTTTTATGTACAAATTTTTATTACTTAACTAATTAATTGAATTTAAATTTAATAAAATAATTTATTCTTTATTTTTCTTTTGATAATCTTCAATTAATTGTTTTTGTAATTGTGGTGGTGCAGGTTGATATTCTTTGAATTCCATTGTAAATTCACCTTTACCTTGAGTAACAGCTCTTAATTTTGATGCAAAACCAAATAATTGATTTAATGAACAATCTGAAATTAAATTGAAATCATCAGCTTGATTTTCAGTATCATTAATTAAACCACCTAATTTATTAACTAAACCAATAACTGCACCTTGGAATTCATTTGGTGCTGTAATAACAACATTCATAATTGGTTCTAAAACAACAGGTTGTGATTGCATAAATGCTTGTTTGAATGCAAATTGAGTTGCAGTTCTAAATGCCATTTCAGATGAATCAACAACATGAGTTGCACCATCATCAACAATCATATGAACACCTAAAACTCTTGAACCTGTTAATGGACCTTTTTCACAACAATCTTCAAAACCTTTTTGACATGCAAGTAAGAATTTTTCACTAATTTTACCACCAACAACTTTAGTTTGGAAATGATTACGGAATTTAATATCATCACCTAATGTACCACCAATTTCTTCAGGATCAGCTAAAACAGTTGCTTCCATTTTACCCATAACTTTAGCAAATTGACCAGCACCACCAGATTGTTTTTTATGAGTATAATCAAATGGTGATGAACCTAAAATTGATTCTCTATATGCAACTCTTGGTCTACCAACACTACATTCAACATTATATTCTCTTTTCATTCTTTCAACATAAATTTCTAAATGTAATTCACCCATACCTGAAATAATTGTCTCTTTTGAATCTTTATCAAAATGAACACGGAATGTTGGATCTTCTTTTTGAAATCTATTAACAGCTTTTGAAAAATTAGCAGCATCTTTTGTCTTTGGCATAATCGATAATGAAACAACAGCATCAGGAACAAACATTGAACTCATTGAATAATCAACAGATCCATCAGTAAATGTATCACCTGATGCACAATCAATACCAAAAGTTGCACAAATTTCACCTGCATGAATTTCATCAACATCTTCCATTTCTTCAGAATGCATTCTAACTAATCTAGCTAATTTAACTTTTTTACCAGTTTTAACATGAGTAATCATTGAACCTTTTCTTAATTTACCTTGATAAACACGTAAATAAGTTAATTGACCATATTTACCTTCTTCTAATTTAAATGCAAGTGCAACAGCTGGTGAAGTTGAAGCTGGTACTAAATTAACAGATTTTTCACCATCAGCTAAATCTAATGCAGTATTTAAAATTTCACTTGGATCTGGTAAATAATCACAAACACCATCTAAAACTGGTTGAATACCTTTATTTGCTAATGCAGAACCCATAAATACAGGTGTAAATTTTCTAGCAATTGTTGCCCTTCTAATTGCACCTTTAATTTGTTCAATTGTTGGATCTTTTTCTTCAATAAAACATTCAGCAATTTCATCATCAACATCAGCTAAAGTTTCAATTAATTCAGATCTTTTTTCATTTACAATATCTTTTAAATCATTTGGAATTTCATCAGTAATTCTTAATTTTTCACCTTGTGCACCTTCATAATAAATTGATTTATTATTAATAATATCAACAGCACCAATTAAATCTTTTTCAGAACCAATTGGAACTTGAACTGCAGCAGCTGGAATTTTTAATTTACTTCTAATTTGTTCAATTGCTTTCCAAGGATTTGCACCCATTCTATCCATTTTATTAATAAATGTAATTCTTGGAACATTATATCTTTTCATTTGACGATCAACTGTAACAGTTTGAGATTGAACACCAGATACGGCACAAACAACTAAAACAGCACCATCTAAAACTCTTAAAGCTCTTTCAACTTCAATTGTAAAATCAATATGACCTGGTGTATCAATTAAATTAAAATGAAATGATTTTTCAGGTGTTCTATCCCATGAACAATAAGTTGCAGCTGATTGAATTGTAATACCTTTCTCTCTTTCTAAATCCATATGATCCATTTTTGCACCAACACCATCTCTACCTCTAACATCATGAATTGCTTTAATTCTACCAGTATAAAATAAAACTCTTTCAGTAAATGTTGTCTTACCAGAATCAATATGAGCTGAAATACCAATATTTCTCATACGACCAAGTCTATTAACATCTGCATCATTAAGTTTAGATGAAAGTTCATCAATAATAATTTTTTCTTCTTCATAAGTATTTAATTTTGATGATAAATGGAAATTACGTTTTGATGATAAAGCAAAATGAGAATTTAATGAAGTACGGCTTGCAGTTGAAGCAAGTGACTTCAAATTCAAAGCATGAGAAACTCTATTGAAGATCATTTTACTGTTTCGGTATCCGTCTCCTAGTAAAATAGAAGAAATAGAAGAAGGGAGAAAAAGAAAATATTAATAAACAAAGTATATAAAAGATCTATATACTATAATATATCTATATACAATATAACATGTACAAATAAAATTCATATACAACACATGTTAAATTTCACCAATTGAAAATATGAAAATATCGCAATAACGAAAAACTAATTATTTATTTTTTACAATTTTTACAATTTTTAACATTTTTAACATTTTTTACATTTTTTTTCAACTCGCCAAAATTTCAATAAAAAAAAATAAAAAGATAAAAAAATAAAAAGAAATAAGAAATAAGCTTCTTATGACATAAATTCTGTTGTTCACAGCCGTTTTGTTCATTCAATTAATTAACAAATTAAGTAATTTAAAATATACATTACAATATTTAATAACTAACATAGTAATATTTTTATGAAATATCATCAGTTATTGCTTTTTAAATCTACGCCTTTTGGTGCTAGAAGTAAATAACAGTTTAGAAAATTCATCTGACTTCCTTTTAATATGCTGATTGATAATATCATCTTCATATCTAGCTCTAGCCGTATTTGTTTCATAATTATCACATTCTGAATAAAATGAAATCAAATCAGTTTTAAAATTCATTTTATTCTCTATTTTAAGATTTTCATACATTAGTAACAATGATTTCCTATGGACTTCTAATCTAGTAATATTTCTACCTTTATCTGATATTGCAGTTTCTATCCTTCTAGAAAGTTCATAAGAAGATTCTGTAAAATTCTTTAAAAAAATTGTTAATATAAATGTAACGATAAAATTTTCAAGAAAATAATTTCTTTGTTCTAATTTTGTTCCAATTTTAATTGCAGTCATATCAAAATATTTGCCATAATGATATTCTGAATCGTGTAAATTAAAATATTTTCCTGTTACAATAAATCTATTGTTTAATAAATAATGCATATGAATATACGGTTTTAAAATATTCATACCGTGAAATCATTTTCTTTCTCTTTCAAAACATAAGTCAATACAATCATCTTTTACTTTATTAATTTTATTAAAGATAAAACTGGTTTTATCATTAATATTTGTAATAGAAATACCATTACATTCATCGTTTTTCTGTGTTGGAGAAATTATGAAAACTTGAAATCCTTCATTTAATTTACTAACAGCTTTTCTCAATGTTGAACTTATCCATTCACCAAGAAGTAAATTAGAAACAATATTCCTAGTATCGTTTTTAACAATTGAATTTATAATTTGTTCTACTAATAACGGCTCTATATGAGTAGGTGTAAAAATAATACATGTGGGTTTTGAATTCCTCTTTTTCTTATATTTCTTATGTTTCTTATTTCTACTTTTACTACTTTTCTTACATCTTTTACCTTTCTTATTTTTGCTAATTTTCTTAAGCTTCATACTTTTATCATTAGAGATATTTCTAATTGTCAAATAAACTAATATCATAATTACTTTAGAATCAATACTTTTAATTTTTGAATATTTTGTTTGAAAAATTTCATCTCTTGAAGATACCATAGTTTCTAATTCATTTCTGTAATCATCATGTAAGATAAATTCCACCTCATTTTCTTCACTCATATGTTTATAACTATAATATATATCCTTAAAAAAAAGTTTCAAATCAAATCTCTTCAAAACTAAATTATAAAGATATATTTCAAGAGTCCAAAAATGAAAATTATGGAGAATACTGTTATGTTATCCTCACAGCTAAACCAAAATCTAATTTAGCCCGATGTTAACCTTTTTGTGCTTATTAAATTAAAACAAATTAACCGAGATTATTATGAAATTAATTTTATAGCTATTCAAGGAGGGGAAATCAAATAATTATCATCATTAATTAGATTTTAATTCTTTTACTTACTTTAGTATATTGAAATAGTATAAGTATAAATACAAATGATATAAATACCATGAAAAATAATTGCTAATAAGATATTAGAGAAACATCCCAAAAAATTTAACAAACAATCAAATATGTGATTCCCAAATGTTACAATATTTGTGCTAGCAGTAGTTTTGTCATAAATTGTTGTAGAACCAACAAATATCGTTGGAATTCTTAAAATGGTGTTACTTTTTATACTTAAATCATTTGCATTACTAATACTCAAATTCTCAAATATATTAGATATCATATTGTATAATACCATATTAATACTTTCATAAATTATCAAATGAAATAACATAAAAATACAGGTGGATAAATAAAACAAGTAATATTTATCAACAACTTGATTAAGAGATGACATAGCAATAATGCTTTCATGAGCTGATGTAGATCCGTTAACTAAGGTGATATCATCATTTGTTACTTGATTTTCAACCTTATTTGAATTAAAATCATCATTTGTTAATGTCGAAGCCAACATTATACGTTCTTCTGAATTATCCCCATTAAGAAGTGAACTTTCATCATCATCATCATCATCATCAACATAAAGTTTCCTAATATCTTGCAACCGCATTGTATATGTCTCATCAACACCAGTGGAACTCCCCTCCTTCATTGGATATGGAAAGCTTTCCAATGATGTTCTTCTTAATCTTAAATTATTGTTATTTGAATTACAGTCTTTTGATCTATTAGTTGGGATAAAATTTAAAGTATCTAACTTATTGTTCAATAGTTTTTCTTCAATTAATTCATTGTTTTTTATCCATTCTTCAAATCCAGTCATATCCATTTCTTCTATTTGTTTTTCTAAATCTGTCATACTATTATTCTTACCATATCTGAAAACACTAAAGAAATATATTGGAATATGCATTCCAAACTGAAAAAGTACAGTAAACAAAAATAACAAAAAATTTATAAGTTTCAAATAAACAATTAAAAAGAAAATGCAAACTTGAGTATGGATATAATTACAATATCTATATTTTCGATTAATTCTAGGATCACTATTATCTTCATTATTGCTAATTCCTTTATTATTTTCATCTAAAATTGTGAATTTATTGTTAAACATATTCATATATGTTCCATTAGAACCAAATAATATTATATAATTGGTAAATAGCTCAATATTTGCTCTATTTGATTTTAAAACTTCTTGATTGAGCCAACCAATATTTTCATCATCTTCAAAACTATTTCGTTGAAAATAAAATATATTAATTAAATCTTTCCAATTTAATGAAAATGCAATATTTTCGAAATTTGGATTAGTGAAATATGCTGTTGGGAGATAACTTTTTTCTGCTGGAATTCTACCACCAACAGTACAACGAATAGTATCAAAACTAAATTCGCAATATAAATGAATTAATCCATTTTCTATAAATACAGGTCCTATACTACTTAGATCTATATTTGGAAAAGGAGGACTAAGAGAAGCATATTCGTCATCAAATTCAATATCATCATTATTGTTAAAATTGATCTGCTCTTCTTTTATTTTACTATCCTCTGAAGTTTCTGAATTCTCAAATTTTTTATTAATATATTTTAATTTATCTTGGCTTAAAATACTCGAGTCTTGTAGTAATTTGAAAGTATCAAAGCTGACCTTAAATTCGTGTAGTTGTAATTTGTTTTGGTAGAAATTTACTTCTTGTAAATAATCAGTGTATAATAACAATATTGCAAATAGCAGTAAAATTAAAAAAATAAGAAAACGTTTGAATATTTCATCACCAACAAGAGTTGTCATTACGTGTCTAAGATTGATTCTTTTGTTTGTTTAACAGAGAAATTACAACCGATAAACAAACATATAGTGAAGAATATCTTAGATTAGAGTGGGAATTAAACAAATAATGAGATGAGCCCCCTTTTAAAAGATGCTACTTAGTTATCGAAATAAAAAGTTTCTTGAAATTTACAAACAAATCAGGAAATAAGGTATATTGTAAAAAACGAAGAAGGATAAATGCAACTGTTTGTACATCTTTTATACATATATATATATATTAATTAGTTTTTTTATCTTTTAAAAGTTTCAAGCTAAGCTGTGGAGTTGAATTTCTTTACCTTTAGTAACACAAATGGTGTATTTATTATCTATCTTACCAACACAATAGCGTGCGTAATCATTTTTACCATTTAAAGTTTTAATTAATAATATATTACCATTTTCAACCTTAAATACATTTAATTCATACAAACCTGGAGATTCATCTAATAAAGGTGACGAGTTACCTGTATTATTGCATCTTAAAACGTAAAATATAGAATCATCATCAACACAAGAACTTATAACTTCAGATACAGCATTCGAAACTTGTTTGGTATCAGGGAATGATGGTAATGGAATACTTTTGAATTCTGAAAGATTACTAAAATCAAATAAAAATAACCCATGATTAAATCTAAGTATCAAATTTCTGGAAGTAATTAGCCATTCATGATATTCACTCAAAGGTAACGCTTTAACAAGTTTATTTTGTGGATCTGATGCTTTCGTATTATAAAAATAAATATTAGTTGATGACAAAACTGAAACATCAAATAATGCGTTATTTTTAACAAATTTTGCTTTCTTTAATGTACCTTCATAAAAATAATCAAATGAAGTAACGGTATTTATCTTTTTATTGATTAAATCGATTTCTAAAATAGAAATACTGGAGTTTGAAACCAAAAGAACTTTATTTGAAAACAAGTCAATACTTTTAGCATCGATATTATCATAAGTAATATCAAAATTAGTTTCAAAATCAATTGTATAAACAGTTAATGAGTCAGCTGTTGCAATTATTATAAATGCTTCACTAGTAATAATATCTATTATAGTGCTGGCTTCAGGCAGATGAATTTCTTTAATTAAATTTCCCTTACCTAATAGATCATCATAAACCCTAACAACATTTTCTTTATCGTAATAAGTGAAGAGTTTTCCACCTTTCAATTCCAGTTCTGACAAATTAGGATAAAGTTTAATCTTTAGTACTGGGGAAGGCGTACTACTGGATTTTTTTGGACTTTTCTTTAACAAAGAAAGCAGCTTTTCCTTTTCATTTTTTCCATGACGTGATTCTATAGAAGTTTTTCTTTTAACAACTTGTTTTTCCTTTCGTTCTTCTGGTCCTTTGCCCTTTTCTTTATTGATATTAATGTTGCCGTCAGCTTTTCCTAAATCTTCCTCATCAAATTCTTCATCAAAATCATCATCATCATCATCATCATCATCATCATCGTCAAAATCATCATCATCATCATCATCATCATCATCATCATCATCATCATCATCATCATCGTCAAAATCATCATCATCATCATCAAAATCATCATCGTCACCAGCACTAATAATATTTTTGTTTGGAATAGCATTTGTAGCCTTAGACTTTGCTATTGGTTCTTCGATAATTGTTTCTGCATCACTTTCGACAATATTGTGATCATTATTTGAATGAAAAGGGGCAGCTAAGATATCATTTAAGTCCTTTTCTAAATTTTGTTTGATATTAGGTTTGGTGTTTGATTGATCTATGAAATTATTATTATTATTAGTGTTACTATTATCATTATTATTTATAACCGATATACCATTTGATTGAGTTATGTTACGATTAAAAAATAGATCGTTACTATTATTACCTGAAAGAGAAGAAATACCAGTTACTCCTCCAACACTTATATCATTCTCTAATTCAACAGTTGGTGTTTTCAACAGATACAAGATTTCATTAGTTGCAGATTTTAAAAATTTTCTTGCATGAACTAACTTTGAAATGTCTAAAGAATGAATACTGCCTAAAATTTCTTCAATTTCTGACTCTGATTTCCCATTATTATTTTTTATCTTCTTTTTTCCTATTGTTTCCTTAGTAATATTATCAATTTTATCATCTATTTCTTTACCACTACCATTAATATTAGATTTATTTTGTAAAGTATCAATTTCTTGCTTCAATTGATCAACCGTTATTTGAAGTCTTTCATTTTTTCTTAGTAAAGAATTTCTTTCATTTTCTAGTTCAATTATTTTTAATTTTAAAGAACTGCGTTCTAATTCACTTTGCAATCTGTTTCGTTCAACTTGAGTAAATTGTGACTGTAAATATTGCATTATACCAGGCAACGTATAATTAACAGTCGAATTCATGCCTTGTTCGTTTCCCATTCCTCCGTTCTGCATATTAAGTAATCCAATCCCTATACTGAGAGTGTATTTAGAATTAATGTAATTCCAATAGTTTAATTGATATCTCTATAGCTATATCTATATATATATATTTTTACAAATATACGTTATAATTACAAGGACAGTATTCATCTTGCTATGTGGTTGTTTTCAGTTTTCAGGTTGTGCACAAATATTTTTTTGATCCCTCTCTTTGTCCTCTCTCGTGCATTGCAATTAGATCAACATTCTGGTGCAAAGGTGTGAGTTCTAACACTATTTTCCATATTGATGAATTGTTACTAATGTTAATGGTGTTTATATGCATGCATTTTTACAGTTTATATTAGTTTTGATAAGATCATCCATATTCAGAACACCTTCTACTTATAAAATAGAAATGACAATATCTGTAGAAGAACTGGAAAATGAAGGTAAAGATACTTACAAAGTTATTTTGATTCCAGATAATGAAACTGACACGAAAACAACATTTACAACTTTAACTAATCCACATCCAATTACTGGTAAATCAACTGAATTTATTATAAGTGCTCCTGAAAAAAATGAAGAGGGAAAGAAATCAAATTTATATGTTTTAGATCAAGTGAATTGGAAAAATCCAAACGTCAAAAATCAATCTTATACACCAGATGGTAAACCTTACCGTTGTTTATTCATCACTGGAAATTCAAATGGAAAAAAAGTATCATCTGATGAACTACCAGCTTTAGTATTGGGTATAGAACCAATTATTTATGCTTTGACTCCTTTTTCACCTTTGTATTTATTATTAAGTCATTTTAAACCATTGTTACAAAGGCAATTTCAAGATGATAAACAACTTGATAATAATAATCAGAAAAGGCTATTATCATATGAGGATTTAACAGATTCAATTTACGAAAATAATAAATTTATTGAATTATTAACAAAAGATTATAATATTGAATTAAAACCATTTTTAGAATTAATTTGTGATTCAAGTTCAATTCCAAGTATGGATTCAGATGACGAAGAAGATCAATATTTTTATAAAGTATCAATAGAAAAAATTAAAAAAATAATTTTACAAAAAATTAATGGTTTGGTTGATATGTTTTCATTAAAAGAATCATTTAAATCGCTAAAAATACGAATGGAGACAATGTTTCCAAATGGTATACCTGATGATATTAAATTACTCATATGGAGACAACAAGCAATATCATTATTATCTAATTACATTGACCAATGGTATATTGATATAAGTGTATCTTATAATTTTGAATTATTAAATAAATTCATTGATGAAAAGGAAGAACAAGAACGTGCTCAAGAAATGATCGAAGAAAGTATACAACAATTACATGAAGGTACTGCAGCTGCTCTTTCTGCACAAAAAAGCAAAAAAGCTAAGGTTGTGAAAAAACCTACTAAAACTAAGACCCCTCCAGTGGCTGTTGGTAAAGGTGCTTTAGATATGTTCTTTAAGAAAAAGACTTGAAGTTAACTGTATATTAAATTAAAGTGTATAATTAATATTTTCTAATAAACCAACATATAATAAATATTTGTAGCACGCTTACGTAAGATATTCCTATTTGGGAAAGAACCTATTTTGACTTCATGAAATTTTTTTTTTCCTTTGATTTTCTTCTTCCAGCAGTCACTTTAAAAGTATTTTTCTTTTATTTGCACTACGTAAACAAAGATATTATCAAAATATATAATCAATATATATTACAATATGCCAGCAACAGATAACACACTTCCTATTCCTAATATTCTTTTATTACATTCACTCCTTTCAGGAAATCCACCTTTACGTCCTTCATTAAGAAAATTAACAGAACCACGTCCATTAGATATATCTATTGCATCAGATAACGAATATGGCCATGTTGAAGTTAAGTTAGGTGATACATATGTTTCTTGTAAAGTTTCTGCACAAATAACTTCTCCATATGAGGATAGACCTTTTGAAGGTACTTTTTCAATTGGTACAGAAATTACACCAATGTGCTCACCAGCATTTTCAAGTGGTGGTAATTCTGATTTTTCAACTGCTGCACCAGCTATAGTTCCAGCAACAGCTATTTCTGTTAATACATCTAATATAGATAACAACAATAATAATAATTCCAATAATAATGAAAACAATAAATCTAATTCTATTATTTCAAATAGTAATAACAATAATGGTAATGAAACTTCAGTTACAATGGGGGGTGGTGCAGTTATGGGATTAGGTGCAGATCAAGCAGCAACAGAAATTTTATTAAGTAGATTAATTGAAAAAGCAGTTCGTCGATCCAATGCATTAGATTTAGAATCTTTATGTATTATTGCAGGTCAAAAATGTTGGGCTGTTAGAGCTGATGTCAGATTTTTAAATTATGATGGTAATTTAATAGATGCTGCAAGTGTAGCAGTTATAACTGCACTTTTACATTATAGAAAACCTGATGTTGAAGTAGTTGGTAGTGGTGAAGGTTCTGAATTAATCATGTATGATGAAAAACAACGTGAAATGGTACCACTAAGTGTATTACATATTCCAATTTGCATAACATTCCAATTTTTTTCAACTGAAAGTGTAGAGAGAAATATTAAAGGTGATAATGGTGGAACTTTATCAAATCAAAAGAAATATAATAAAAATGAAAGTGACGATGATGATGATGATGATGATAATGATGATGATGCAATGGATATTGATAACGATGCACCAAGAGGTTCAAAGGAGATTATTATGGTTGATGCTACAGCTGAAGAAGAATTACTTTCTCAAGGTACAATGACTGTGACTTTGAATTCTAATAAGGAATTATGTCAAATTAGTAAAAGTGGTGGATTAAATGTTGATGCTATACGTATATTAGAATGTTGTCAAATAGCTTCTGATATAGTTAATAAATGGACAAAAGAAATCAAGAAAGTGCTGTCTGACGATATTGAAAAACGTAGGGATTTAAGAGCCGAGAAAGTACTTAGTGTTGTCAACGATAGAGAAATCGAATAGATTGTATATTAATATATTGCAATTATGACTATGAAGTATATTTTAGAAATTAAATAAAATTTTATATATATATATATTAGACTTTTCATTAATTCCAGCAAATGTTTAAAATAAAAGGTTTTCAGTTTAGAAACTGTAGAATAATAGTAATAATAAAGAAAAGATTCAAAATGGAAATAAAACCATCATCAAATTAGATGAAAGGAGAAAATGAAGTACAATTGAGGAGAAAAATTATCAGTTGGGGTAAAGTAAAAGAAAAAAAAGTAACAAATATACAAATGATTATCAATTAGAAAATACTAGACCAAAACAAAAAACGGAAAAATAAAATAAAATAAAATGATAGATATTTATTTATTAATCTAAACTTTTTCTCTTCTCTCCCATTTGAAAGTTGCAGGTTGAACAGGTAATGTAACCATTGAAGTATAATCAACTGGTGGACATTTACTGGTCCATTTAAAATTCAATATATAAGTAACAAGTAAAGTTCCTAATTGAGTATAAGCAAAAGGTTCACCGATACATCTATGTCTACCACCACCAAATGGTAAATATGGAGAGGAGACACCTTTTGAAATTTTACCAAAACCATAATCAACTTGTTCATCTGAACCACCACCATTTGTTGCAGGTAATGAAATACCACCATCAATTGATTTAATTTCATCCCATCTATGTGGTTGAAATTCCATTGCATTTGGGAAATATTTCTCATTTGTCATTGTGTAACCTGGTGAAATTAAAACATAATCACCTTTTGGGACTATATAATTAGTATTTGGAACAGGTAAATCACGAGTAACTTTTCTAAAAATTGAATGTAATGGCATATGTAATCTTAAAGTTTCTTTAATTGTACTATTAACTAAATCTAATTTTTGTAAATCATCATAAGTTAATTCACCTTTATCACCTAAAACTTTTTTAATTTCTTGATATAATTCTTCTTGAAGTTCAGGTCTTTCACCAAGATGTAATAAAAACCATGATGAAGTTGCAGATGAAGTATGTTGACCACCCATTAAAACACCAATCATTAAATTTGCAATTTCACGATCTGTCATACGAGTACCATCTCTATAAACTGAATTTTTTAATAAAGCATCAACTAAATCTTTATCACCAATTTTACCAGATTCACGTCTTTTATTAATTAATTCTAAATAAGTATGAGCAATTTTATTATGAGCTGCATCTCTTTTAAAATAATTTGGTAATGGTAAATAAGAGAATACAAAATTTAATGGAGTAAAACCTTTATCTAAATCAGAATACATTTGAGCATATGAAGTATCTAATTTTTCACGTAATTCATCACCAAATAAAGAACGTGATGCTGTAAAAAGTGTCATTTCAGATTGAGCTTTTAAAACATCATTTTCACCAGATTTACCCTTAAATGCAAAATCAAAATATTTTGTCATTTCATCTTTAATTAAAGGTACATAACGAATAAAACTTTCCTTTGTTAATGCAACTTTTGCAAATTTTTTTTGTTCCATTAATTTCCAATTTGGGCAATCATAAATGACACCTTTACCAAAAACTGGAGTTGTTAAATGAGTATAAGCTTCTTCAGCTGAGACATCACTTAATTTTGCATTAAGTACAAATTCATGACCTTTTGGACCTAAATAAACAGTCATAGTTTTACCTAATAAAAGGAAAGAAAAGCAATCACCATATTTTTCACGACAACTTTCAAAAAAATCATAAGGTTGCATACCATAAGTAATTGCTGAACCAACCCAAGGAATATAATAAAATGCCATTGGTGCACGATCTTTACGTAATGAATAAAAGAATTGCCATAATAATGAATAAATAAATGGAATTGCAATAATTGTTAAAATTTGTTGAATTTTTGATAATTCTGAGAATGAATTATAAACAACAAATAATAATTGTTGAATATCACCTATTATTGATTTAATAACAGACATGATTATAATAAAAATCCGTTTTGTTTCTTCAAATGTAATATAATTAAAAATAAAAAAAATAAAAAAA